>CM065692.1:59335663-59363163 GCA_017654935.2 Phymorhynchus buccinoides
TTTCTCATTTTCATTGCTTGAATTCTTTTGGATTTTGGATTTGCCTTGAAGCTTTATGCCTGGCCTTCATCTGTGAAAATTGAAGGCACCAGCAGCTGCCTTAGTCAAACGCTATGTTTCTTCATCCTTCAGCTCCTGACCAGCAATGTTACTGTCATTGTCATCACACACAGCAACTAATCCATTCAAACTTATCACCATCAGTCATGCCTGCTCCTTTGAATGATTTGTCAAATGGTGCTATCAGTTTCTGTAACAAGAGTGAGAAAAGCAGCAACATGTACGGGTTAGCAATGTACTGCACTGTGCAGTTGGTATTAGGCAAGTCAAATGCATGCACAGGGGTGCGCTTCACTAGGTCGCTATTCACGTGAATCACGGTTAACCCAAAAGGGGTCTAAAAACCACCAGCAACGTTAGCTATGCTCACATAACTCTTAAGGCTCACTCCTCACTTTCGGGAGAGAGAAAAGAGTTGCAATCAAAAGGGAGATAAAGCATACCTCTGTCTGTTTGCACAAATATTTCGATTTCATTCACGTCTACTTGTGTGCAGAATATTAAGCTTGCACTATATTAAAAACTAAATAATAAAATAAAAAGTTTGCACTATATCATGCCATCTAACATGATGAAAAATTAAGAAAGAGCACTCAAAAACACTGTGTTTGTTTCATTTGCTAAAATCATCCCATATATTTTCGCAATAGAATGAAGAATACTTGTCTGATTCAACATTGTTGGCTTTGGCTTCCATTTTGAAAACAAAAAGTTATTTTGAAAACAAAAAGTTATTTTGAAAACAAAAAGTTATTTTGAAAACAAAAAGTTAAGTTCTCGCAAGAGGTTTAAAAAAGCCGGAAGTAAGAATAGTTCCCATGATTCATCAAAAAGTTTGCCGCTAGTCGCCTTTGGAGGACCCACAAAGCGTTTGCGAAACTATCGGTAAATAAAGGTGTTTCTTAACACCGTTTTTTTGCCAATTTGAGCGAAGAGCTACGAGCGTTCGCCCTTGTGAAACAGCCCCCTGGTGTCATCTGGATAATATTGACCCTTTGACAGCTACAAAATGCATCAGTCATGAGCTTGATGATGACACTGATGATGTCATCATATGGAGAGGAACCACTGTGGGGTGCAGATTACAGTTTGATTGCTATAACACACTGCTTGATGATGACACTGATGATGTCATCATATGGAGAGGAACCACTGTGGGGTGCAGATTACAGTTTGATTGCTATAACACAGTGCTTGATGATGACACTGATGATGTCATCATATGGAGAGGAACCACTGTGGGGTGCAGATTACAGTTTGATTGCTATAACACAGTGCTTGATGATGACACTGATGATGTCATCATATGGAGAGGAACCACTGTGGGGTGCAGATTACAGTTTGATTGCTATAACACAGTGCTTGATGATGACACTGATGATGTCATCATATGGAGAGGAACCACTGTGGGGTGCAGATTAGTTTGATTGCTATAACACAGTGCTTGATGATGACACTGATGATGTCATCATATGGAGAGGAACCACTGTGGGGTGCAGATTACAGTTTGATTGCTATAACACAGTGCTTGATGATGACACTGATGATGTCATCATATGGAGAGGAACCACTGTGGGATGCAGATTACAGTTTGATTGCTATAACACAGTGCTTGATGATGACACTGATGATGTCATCATATGGAGAGGAACCACTGTGGGGTGCAGATTACAGTTTGATTGCTATAACACAGTGCTTGATGATGACACTGATGATGTGATCATATGGAGAGGAACCACTGTGGGGTGCAGATTACAGTTTGATTGCTATAACACAGTCAGGACAGTAACATCTCCTGACTACTTGGCCACACTGACTTTATCTGTGGGGTGCAGATTACAGTTTGATTGCTATAACACAGTCAGGACAGTAACATCTCCTGACTACTTGGCCACACTGACTTTATCTGTGGGGTGCAGATTACAGTTTGATTGCTATAACACAGTCAGGACAGTAACATCTCCTGACTACTTGGCCACACTGACTTTATCTGTGGGGTGCAGATTACAGTTTGATTGCTATAACACAGTCAGGACAGTAACATCTCCTGACTACTTGGCCACACTGACTTTATCTGTGGGATGCAGATTACAGTTTGATTGCTATAACACAGTCAGGACAGTAACATCTCCTGACTACTTGGCCACACTGACTTTATCTGTGGGATGCAGATTACAGTTTGATTGCTATAACACAGTCAGGACAGTAACATCTCCTGACTACTTGGCCACACTGACTTTATCTGTGGGATGCAGATTACAGTTTGATTGCTATAACACAGTCAGGACAGTAACATCTCCTGACTACTTGGCCACACTGACTTTATCCATTCTCTTTTCAATGTTTTCCCCTCAAATTTTACTTGTAGACAATGAGGTCAAAAGACAAATAGCATTGAATAAACTGAAAAGATATTGATACATGTAGGATGAATCGAGTTACACAGTAGAACCTCCCTTATAAGACCCCCCATTATAAGACTCCCTCCCATTTTAAAACCTACTTCTCTGACATTGCCCTTCTTTGTAAGTATTAAAATTACCTCCCTTATGCAACTCCCTTCCATTTAAGACCTCATTTTGGATGATTTTTCAAGGTCTTATAAGGGAGGTTCCACTGTACCAAGAAATTAATACACTTAAACCTTTCATCGCCACCGTCGCCTCTTGGCACCACAATGATTTAACACCCATGCCACTAAAAGGCATCAAGTGAGGGTCTGGTATCCAGTGACCTTATGTTCTTCATTTTGGGAAGGTAAGGATAGGCCCTATTTTATGCATGTCAGAGAGGAATCCCCAATATTGCAGACAAAATCTTTTCTCTACCCAGGTAAGTTTAATGGTACATTTTGGTTGGAGAATGGCTGGCGTTGAAAGGGTTAAGTCTGTAGAAGCCAAAGGGAGGCAATCTCACAGGATGAGGGTCTTGACGTCGTCCATCTCCTGGGCACACCACTGGCGGCAGGCCCTGATCTCCAGCACCCCCTGGATGCGGAACACCCCCGTGTCTGGCTGGTTCATGGAGCAGTGCTCCAGCAGCTGCCTCTTGAGCAGGTCGAAGTCCCCGTCCACGCCCTCCACCACAACCTCACAGCTGCCGGCAGCCGTGGGCAGGGTCATCCGCGCCAAGGGGAAGTCCTCTTCCAGTTGGTGCTTTAGCATCTGCAGCTGAGGCAGTATGCTCTTCATCACCTAGGATTAAAAAACATAGCAAGAAAAAAGTTTTTGACAGGGGAAGTCCTCTTCCAGTTGGTGCTTTAGCATCTGCAGCTGAGGCAGTATGCTCATCACCTAGAATCAACAAACATAGCAAGAAACAAGAGGCAAAGCCTTCAAGGCTCACTCGAACAGGCACATGTGGGACAACCACAAAGAAAGATTGAGGGGGGGGGGGGGGGGGGGGGGGGGGTCTAAAATTGTAAAATTGATGAAAGTACAATGAAACTATCGTTAATGGATACAACGAAAAACAAAAAAAGTGCCCATGCCGAGAATCAAACCCGGAACCATTGGCATGACAGACAGACACTCTACCAATGAGCTATCGAGGCTTTCAGTGTTGATGAGTTTCTTAACTCATGTTGCCTGTTGAATACTCTCTAACCCACTAATCTAAAATGTTATCTGTTTGTTATATGTTTACAGCGTTGTTTTAAGTATTTAATTATTCAAATCATCATTGTTTGAAAGCTTGCATAAACATCTATGTGTATGTACAGTTTGAACAATGTACGCACACACACAACCGAACAACTATCATACAATAGGCTCACTTCTGAAGTTAACACGAGTGAGCCAAAAAGGTTTTGACAGGCCTTGTCACCCCCTTGCACAAACCATGAGTTGTGTTAACAGCTGAAACAGTCTTGGTGAGAAATGAGGCAGAAATACCTACTCGTTAATAATAAAAAATCACCAAGCACAATTCACTGAAAATATGTAGCAGTCAAGAATTAACATTTAAAACGCATAAATATCAATTTTGAAGCATAACAGATGTCAAAATTGTGTAGAATGTTACGCATCATGTGTAGAACAGCCATATCTGTTTTGACCATTTTACCATAAACAAAATAGTTCATTGATACATGTAGGATGAATAGTTTGATACCAAGTGTGCAATATTTTCTGTGTAAGGGAACTGAACACTTCAAATGTTGAAAACCGAGAAACATGCTTGTCCTTTTGAACTCCAAACAAAACAAAACAGGTGCCGCAGACAAACTAATTCAAGAACTCTTGTAACAATTTTCATGTCCACTCGAATTCCCTGTTCATAGACGATTTTCGGGAACAAAAACTAGTGGAGAGCCTTCAAGAAAATTAGAGTTGTTTACCTCCATTACTCGGTCAAATGCCATAGCAACAATGCAACAATGGCGTTGAAGCTTGAAAACGCAGGATGCAAGTCAACGACTTGCAAACATTTTTTAAAGAAAAACTAGGGGTATCCAGTGGCCACAAACTAATAAAACTTGCAAAATGTGACGCAAAAATATAAATGACATCAATCTTAGAATGATACACAGTGTTCTAAGTGCTGTATGTCTGCTCAAACGCACGAGGCGAGAGCTGGGGATCTACCTGATGGTAGAGTAACTTCCCCTGTTTGACCGATTGAATTAGGCAAGATCACTCCCACACACCATGAAATTACTCCCCTTAATTATTTCCAAGCAATTCCTATTTACCTTTAATGTAGATGTTTTACCATGTAAGGGTTGACCGTTATATGAATTTATGTTTACGTTCTGAAATATTTTTTTTTTCAAATTATGCAAAGTGTTTTCCATTGCGCTTGAAACAAACCGAAAACAAACCAAAAAAGGGTGTCCCGAAGTACATTAGAAAGGCCTTTTTCAGCTGCCTCTTCAAGTGCCGTATCTGTCGGACTACAAGGCGATATCTTTTCCCAGACTGAGAACCCTGCTCCTTATAATAGGACTAATAATACAGTAAGAAAATATAGAAACAAAATCTGAATTTTGAGGGGTGCATCTTATAGTTCGAACAATATGGTAACACACTACAACAACAACAAACATAAGTGATGCAGTGCTGATTCATGGGAAATTTTTTATGCACACTCAAACAAAGAGACAGATGAGAAAACACAAAAGACAGTCACGGGTGACAGTAAAACATTCTCTCAGTCCTGAAAGGACACGTTTCAAAGTTCTCTGAATCTTCCAAATCCCTGAAGTGGTGATCATATTAAAAATAATCTCCAATGTGTGTGTGTGTCTGTGTGTCTGTGTACAGGATGGGTGGGGTAGTGTTACAGTTGCACATCCATCATCTTGTTTTAATCTGCCGTCAATGTGTCTGTGTACAGGATGGGTGGGGTAGTGTCACTGTTGCACATCCATCATCTTGTTTTAATCTGCCGTCAATGTGTCTGTGTACAGGATGGGTGGGGTAGTGTCACAGTTGCACATCCATCATCTTGTTTTAATCTGCCGTCAATGTGTCTGTGTACAGGATGGGTGGGGTAGTGTCACTGTTGCACATCCATCATCTTGTTTTAATCTGCCGTCAATGTGTCTGTGTACAGGATGGGTGGGGTAGTGTCACAGTTGCACATCCATCATCTTGTTTTAATCTGCCGTCAATGTGTCTGTGTACAGGATGGGTGGGGTAGTGTCACAGTTGCACATCCATCATCTTGTTTTAATCTGCCGTCAATGTGTCTGTGTACAGGATGGGTGGGGTAGTGTCACTGTTGCACATCCATCATCTTGTTTTAATCTGCCGTCAATGTGTCTGTGTACTGTGGGGTAGTACAGGATGGGTGGGGGGTGGGGTAGTGTCACTGTTGCACATCCATCATCTTGTTTTAATCTGCCGTCAATGTTTTAATCTGCCATCAATCTGTTTTAATCTGCCGTCAATGTGTCTGTGTACAGGATGGGTGGGGTAGTGTCACTGTTGCACATCCATCATCTTGTTTTAATCTGCCGTCAATGTGTCTGTGTACAGGATGGGTGGGGTAGTGTTACATCCATCATCTTGTTTTAATCTGCCGTTGTCACATCCATCATCTTGTTTTAATCTGCCGTCAATGTGTCTGTGTACAGGATGGGTGGGGTAGTGTCACAGTTGCACATCCATCATCTTGTTTTAATCTGCCGTCAATGTGTCTGTGTACAGGATGGGTGGGGTAGTGTCAGTTGCACATCCATCATCTTGTTTTAATCTGCCGTCAATGTGTCTGTGTACAGGATGGGTGGGGTAGTGTCACTGTTGCACATCCATCATCTTGTTTTAATCTGCCGTCAATGTGTCTGTGTACAGGATGGGTGGGGTAGTGTCACAGTTGCACATCCATCATCTTGTTTTAATCTGCCGTCAATGTGTCTGTGTACAGGATGGGTGGGGTAGTGTTACTGTTGCACATCCATCATCTTGTTTTAATCTGCCGTCAATGTGTCTGTGTACAGGATGGGTGGGGTAGTGTTACAGTTGCACATCCATCATCTTGTTTTAATCTGCCGTCAATGTGTCTGTGTACAGGATGGGTGGGGTAGTGTCACAGTTGCACATCCATCATCTTGTTTTAATCTGCCGTCAATGTGTCTGTGTACAGGATGGGTGGGGTAGTGTCACAGTTGCACATCCATCATCTTGTTTTAATCTGCCGTCAATGTGTCTGTGTACAGGATGGGTGGGGTAGTGTCACAGTTGCACATCCATCATCTTGTTTTAATCTGCCGTCAATGTGTCTGTGTACAGGATGGGTGGGGTAGTGTCACAGTTGCACATCCATCATCTTGTTTTAATCTGCCGTCAATGTGTCTGTGTACAGGATGGGTGGGGTAGTGTCACAGTTGCACATCCATCAGTTGCACATCCATCATCTTGTTTTAATCTGCCGTCAATGTGTCTGTGTACAGGATGGGTGGGGTAGTGTCACAGTTGCACATCCATCATCTTGTTTTAATCTGCCGTCAATGTGTCTGTGTACAGGATGGGTGGGGTAGTGTCACTGTTGCACATCCATCATCTTGTTTTAATCTGCCATCAATGTGTCTGTGTACAGGATGGGTGGGGTAGTGTTACTGTTGCACATCCATCATCTTGTTTTAATCTGCCGTCAATGTGTCTGTGTACAGGATGGGTGGGGTAGTGTTACTGTTGCACATCCATCATCTTGTTTTAATCTGCCGTCAATGTGTCTGTGTACAGGATGGGTGGGGTAGTGTTACAGTTGCACATCCATCATCTTGTTTTAATCTGCCATCAGTTTTGGCAGAAAAGTTTGATTTTATTAGACCCTGGTTCCGGAAGACAAGATGGCCAATCCTGAAGATTCTTTCCATCAGCTGATTTAGGAGCATGCCTGAACTATTTTCCTTCACCTGTGCACAGGAGGCCTCCTTCGTGTAAAGAAGGGGGCTGAACATATCTCCATGGGTGCAACTACACACAATGAAAAAAACTGAAAGGCCAGGGTCCAGGGGTATTGTCCCCCTGCAGCTGAAGTAAAAATTGATTTATGAAGGTATTTTAGTTTGCTTTTTCCACAATTTATACAAATGTTATTTTAAAATAATTGAACAAAGGGGGAAAACTCTCTTTCTAATTAACTCCCCTCCACCAAAGTTGATTACGATACCAAGCATCTAGCAATGCGTGGATCAGAGCCAAAGTGAGACAAACAAAGCATCATTCTCAAAAAAGAATATGCCAACTTCGCCTTTACGACCCTTCACCCACACAGTACACATCAATAATGGTGGAGACACACAAAGACCTTGTTTGACAAATTTTCCTCTTCTGGTAAAATTGAAAAACATGAAATCCTTGTAAAGTTGCACCCATGTTACACTCTCCATCTGACAGACCTTGATCTTCTCACTGAGGACGTTCCTGCGCAGTTCATCCAAGGCGCCCTGGACGCTGTTCACGTAGAAGGCTGCGCACACCACGCGCAAGTCCTGCACCTCGAAGGAACAGCTGTAGGACTGCTCCACCTGCGCAAGGTACACCTGCCCCTGCTCACTGCGCAGGATACCGGACATGGTGGACGAAATCGCCAGGCTCCCTTCTTCCGTGTCCTGCGCAAGAAGGATTTGGGGAAATCTTCTACTTTAGTCACACACCCTCATGTTTACGACCCTCAATCTCAAAGTCTGCTTCTTTCAGTTTTGTGAAAACAATCCTAGGCTGATCCTAACCCTATCCCTTTCCCCCCAAAAAAAATGGCAGAATGTTTCTTCTCAGTGAACATTTTCAATGCAAACATTTGAGGGAAGGTGACTGAAGTACATGATAGCCGGATTTTCTCTGAACAATATTCACAATAAAAGCAAAAGAACACACACTGGTGGGTGTCTGCAAAAGAAATCATGTTCTAGTTTCACAACATTCTCTTATACGAGATTAGGCTTTTCTGCAAGCTTCCCTCAAAAATATCAAAAACACCAAAAAACTAAAATTACCAAAAACATGTATAAATCTAAATACATTCACTAACAACAATAAACAGAGCACAGAAAACAGAAATGGGCAAAGGTAAAGATGTGCCACCCCCCCTGCATTTCTCGGTTAATTCTATTTTTCCGTTTTTGCCTTTCTTACCATACATAAAGCTGTATTTTAGGAACATATTCAGCTAATAACCTTTTTGGAATACTAACCCTAACCCTAACCCTAGCCCTAAACCTAACCCTACCCCCCAGTATGTACTGCAGTACACCGCGATTTGTCACAGTTGTGGTTCGTTGCGTTTTTCCGTCTTATAGAGTGGGGGGTAGGGTTAGGGTTAGGGTTAGGGTTAGGGTTAGGGTTAGGGGTAGTATTCCAAAAAGGTTATTAGCTAGAAATGTTCCTAAAATACAGCTTTATGTATGGTAAGAAAGGCAATAACGGAAAAATAGAAATCACCGAGATAGGTAGGGGGGGTGGCACATCTTGACCTTTACCCAGAAATGAAACATGTCAGGTTAACTAACTGAGTGCGGATTGAGAAGAAAAAAAACCCTGTTGAGCTAAGTGAAGGTTCCCCAACATATTGTTTTTTCTAGATGCGTACGCAAAGGGGTACAGTGGGGTACACTTAACACGAAGTATATGCAAGCATACACTGATATTCTCCATGTGTTTGGGAGGGGAGGAGATGTGCATATTGGGGGAGGAGGTGTGTACATGAGCACATACATTCATTCTTCTAGCGCCATGTGTTGTGTGTGTTTTGCGTTCTGGGTTGTCCGTTGCATCTCAACCGACAAGAGGGAAGTAACTATTTTTTTCCGACTGTGCATCCGTTGCTTTAACGGAAGAAACAGTGACATAATAAGCTCTGAAAATAGACAAACACAATGGCAGGGTGCTTGGCAGTGAATGTCTTTGCATTTGGTGGGAGTATAAAGCGATGTACTGAGGCGAATGTATTCGAGAAGAGTTAAAGAATGTGAAAGCATGATCATCCGTGAATACAGAGGAACCTCCCTTATAAGACCTCCCAATATAAGACTCCCTCCCACATAAGACCTACTTCACTGAGACATTGCCCTTCTTTGCAAGCATTAAAATTACCTCCCTTATAAGACCCCTCTCCTTATTAAGACCTCATTTTGGATGATTTTTTAATGTCTTTTTTTTTTTTTTTGCTGTCCCATCTTCTGGGCTGTACAGTGGCGTTGCTCCCACGCCGCTCGTTCCGAATCCCAAATCGCAGCTACACCCGCGTTTGTTCAAGTCGCAGAAACCGAGACCAGCAGTCCAAGGGGAGAGAATCTATGATACCGTCAGGAGGCAACCAACCGAGGAGACACTGCACTTCTGCTGAGTCACTTCGGTGGAGTTCAGTGGAACCTGTTCAGGACACCACCTACTAAGCCCCCTATTGACGACACTATTCTCTTAGTCGCGGAGCCAGCGTGAGTGAGGTCCTCCTCCGAGGGCGCCACCACGACCGTCCACCGACAGCTCCCCAGAACACACTGATCCCCATGACTTTGACCCGAACGCACCAAGGCATAGACTGGATTGGAAACCGAAACTGAGGTCACCATGAGAGCAGGGCATGCAAAGCCACAGAAGTTGATACATTTTTTTAATTTTATGATTAATGGAAAATGAGGCCGATGATAACGATGATGATGATGCTAAGGAATTCTGTATCGGTCTGAGACTGCATGGCAGGGCTGTATTCTACGCTTCCTTTCATAATGATATCCCGGCGTTAACCAGGCCCGAGAACTACAGACACCTGCAGTGTTGGTCTTGCAATTAGAGCAACACTCTCAGAATCGCATCCGTTAAGCGGATGAAACTCGACTGTGTGGTTTCAGTCTTCCCATTGAGCCCATAGCCACTCACTCTGGGTAGGAGTCGGTCCAGGACCAAAAAAAAACATCGCCTCTGATGGGATTCGAACCCAAGACCTCCCAGCCAGTAGTCCGCGATGCTAACCACTACACCACGGTGGCTGGTCGATGAAAATTGTGTTTTACGTCCTCTTGGTCTGAATCAGACACATATGGGACATTTGTAAATACAAATATGGTGGGAACAATACTGGAGGCAATGCCCGGAGGCAGTACGAAACCAGTAAAGTCCCGATTTTTTAAAATTAATACAGATAGGTGTAGCGGTAACCACGCCTCGGGTAGACCTCATCGGCTATGGCACCGCTACAAGTAATTATCTGAATGTTGCCACGGCGGCTGGTTATTTTGTAATGTCTTTATAAAGGAGGTTCCACTGTAGATACAATGAGAGACTTAGTGCGATTTTTCTCACGCCAGAGGGCATGACGCTCGTATGGGGCTAATCCTCTCTATATTATTAGTTGGGGATAAAGAAAGAGAGAGAGACAGTGAGTGGTCCTACCATCACTCTCTCTCTCACTACGCCCAAGTAAGAAAATCGCATGATAAGCCCCTAGTGCATTGACTGCCCTCTGGCGTAAAAAATACCGCCATAGGTTGACCATTCAACAACAGAAAGAAGACTCCAGAGGCTGACCTGCAGCGTCAGCATGAAGGCACACTTGGCGTTGTCGAAGTTGTCCCCCGACCCGTAGAACTCCACAGTGCCCTCTTTCTCGTGGATGCTGATTTCGCACATCAGCATCACCGTGCTGTTCTGGGCAAAGTCGCGCATCAGGCGCAGCTTGTACGACGGGAAACACATCACCTCCTTTCTCCGCTTCTCCAGGACTTCCTTCTCCTGCTTCATCCTCTCCAGCTCCATGTCTTTCCTCTGTAGCTCTCTCTCCAGCTCCAGTTGTTTTTGTTTCATCCGCTCCGCTTCTCTCTCTTTCTCCCTCAGCCGCTCTGCTTCTCTCTCTTTCTCCCTCAGCTGCTCTGCTTCTCTCTCTTTCTCCCTCAGCTGCTCTGCTTCTCTCTCTTTCTCCCTCAGCTGCTCTGCTTCTCTCTCTTTCTCCCTCAGCTGCACTGCTTCTCTCTCTATCTCCCTCAGCCGCACTGCTTCTCTCTCTATCTCCCTCAGCCGCACTGCTTCTCTCTCTTTCTCCCTCAGCTGCTCTGCTTCTCTCTCTTTCTCCCTCAGCTGCTCTGCTTCTCTCTCTTTCTCCCTCAGCTGCTCTGCTTCTCTCTCTTTCTCCCTCAGCCGCACTGCTTCTCTCTCTATCTCCCTCAGCCGCACTGCTTCTCTCTCTTTCTCCCTCAGCCGCACTGCTTCTCTCTCTTTCTCCCTCAGCCGCACTGCTTCTCTCTCTTTCTCCCTCAGTCGCTCTGCTTCTCTCTCTTTATCCCTCAGCTGCTCTGCTTCTCTCTCTTTCTCCCTCAGTCGCTCTGCTTCTCGTTTTTCTTTCAGCCGCACTGCTTCTCTCTCTTTTTCCAGCTGCAGCTGCATCAAGTTCTGCTCATGAGCCCTTGCAGCATCAACCCTGACATCAGTAGTTGTTGGGCGCACAGATGCCTTTGAGCCTCCGGGCGAAGTTTTCAATGGAGTTTCGGCGCAGCGCGGTTCCAGGAATGTCAAGTTAGCAGGCACTGCGGCGCATTCCTTTTCCAACTCCAGCGCGCTCTGTTGAGCACTTGGTGACCATTGCAAACTGACGTCTTCTAGGGAAACCCTTAAGCCGTCCGACCCGTCATCGTCTCCTTCTTCCATTCCATAATCATCCCCTTCCTCCATTCCATAGCCGTCTTCTGTCGGCGGCAGACTGACGTCTGTGCCGCTGCTGTTAGACGCGAGGCTCGCCCCTTGCGGCAGAGGGTTGCAGTCAGCGTCTAGCACTATCGGCTGTGGGGCGGCTGACCGAGTTGCGCATGAAACGTGGCCAGGTCCGGAGTCACACAGCCTCACATCCTGAGGCCGGGAGGCGTAACCTCCTCTCTGTACATAGCCTCCTCTCCCTCTCTTTTCGTAACACCCAAACGGGGGTCGCCCTCTCTCTCCCGGCCTTCCCCTGCTTCCCCAGGACTTTTCCCTCGACGGGTTCTCCTCTTGGTTCGAATCACACTGACCTTTCCTGCTCCCTCGCTGTCGGTTCCTTCGTTTCCTTCGTCCCCCGCCCCTTCTCTCGTGCTGAAAGGCATTTGTGGGTGGATCACTTTCCGAGGCAGCGGTCTGACCAGGGTTAGGGATAGACTGAGTGTTCCAGTTCTGAGGCCCCGACCTGATGTCACCGCATTTTTCACTAGCTCCATGGAATGGAACAACAGGTTTGGGTGGGTTTGGGGAGCCGACAGGTTTGGGTGGGTTTGGGGAGCCGACAGGTTTGGGTGGGTTTGGAGAGCCGATAGGTTTGGGCGGGTTTTGGGAGCCAACAGGTTTGGGCTGGTTTGGGGAGCCGACTGGTTTGGGTAGGAGTACAGGCTTGACAGGTTTGGGTAGGATTACGGGCTTGACAGGTTCTAGTGGGGAAAGAGGCTTGACAGAAACTGGTGATTTTTCCTTGGTAAAAGCTGATGGACTTGGTATCTGACTTGACGAAGCCTGGCCATCTGTGGGTGTGTGGTCAGCTACACGTGTGGACTCTTTCAGCTTCAGGTCGTCCAGAATTGTCTGGTGAAACTGTTGGTAGCAGGGCGTAACAGTGATGCTGCTTCCTTTGGACGGGCAGTGCTCCCTCACGGCAAGTACTGCAGCTGCCACTGAGTGGAGGAAAGAACAATGTTGGTGTATAATATTGATGAAAAATAATATCAAACATTTTTATTTAAAAAATGAACATTAAAAAAGCACTAAACAACCAGAATAGTAAATGCACATTCAATCCTGCACCATAAAAAAACAAGAGGCAAAGCCTTCAAGGCTCACGTCTGATTTTTATTACTATAGCAGGCATGGGAATTCCCATGACAATTCCCATGCCTGTATAGAGAGAATACTGTTATGTAGACACTTGTGCATCTGAAAACAGAATTAATTTTTATTTTACTGTGTAAATTAAATTAATTCTGTGCATTAAATTACCCCTACCCCTTTCTTTAAAATTTAATTATATGTATGTTTATATATGCGCATGTAACATAGTGGAGCCCTATTTTTATTTTTGGCAAACAAGTAAAATTGAAAAGCATATTGACCAAGCTTTCAGAAAAGCATAGTGACCAATCCCCTATCGGTATGTTAGGTACGTCGTCTTGATTATGAGGTAAGGCGTGATCTCTTATTCTCTAGGCCTAGGCCTTGTTGCCGGAAGTGCGATAGGCTAAGTATTGCATGCGCAGAGATGATGTGCGAATGAACACGAACAACCGTTGTCAAACTAAGGCGCAAATAAAACGAAACAACCGGGACGTCAACGCACACACTCGGTACATCCATTTGTTACAGAAAATATAAGTTAACAACGTTAAAATGTACCTATTTGTACACACCTGAAGTCTTGTGTTTCTTTTTAAAGAGCGTTTTTGTATATCTAATGGAGAGTCTTCTTTCCAGTATCTCCTACTCGGTACAACACAACAGTAATCTCTGCAACAAATGATTTTCTTTCTTTTGTTCCTTACCGATGTATCTGACTGCTTTGATTGTCATGACTTGAAGGCTCACGTCAAAATCAAGTATCCTGCTAACTTTAGCCCTCTAACATCTTATGTTTTTTTGAGAAAACGACAACGTTAAAGTTTCAGTGGAGAGTGAGAGTCTTCTTTAGTTTGAAGAGTGTGACTGAGTCAAGGTTAAAGGTTGCACAACAGTAATCTCTGCAACAAATGATTATCTTTATTTTGTTCTTTATCAATGTATCTGACTGCTTTGATCGTCGTGACTTGAAGGCTCACGTCAAAATCAAGTATCCTGCTAACTTTAACCCTCTAACGCCTTATATGTTTAGAGAAAATGACAACGTTAAGGTTTGAGTCAAGGTTAAAGGTCGGGGCCACGGACGCAACACACACACACACACACACACACACATACACACAACCGAACATGTACGATACAATAGACTCACTTTGTTTTAAAAAACGACGTGAGCCAAAAATTGATCTTTTTTTTTTTTTCTCTCTCTCTCTCTCTCTCTTCTTCCTCCCTCCCTCCCTTTCTCTCTCTCTCCCTCCCTCTCTCTTTCTCTCACGAACATTCATTTCTAAGCCTACCTGACTGTTTTCACATGCAATTAGATCTTTGGAAACTTGAGCCTGTTGGGATTCCAGTGAATACAGTCAGTGGGAGCAAGGCCAGCCACTGTACAGTCCAGAAGCAGACCTGTTTACCCCCTACACAAGTATTGAGTAGTCAGGATAGCTGAAGCGAGTAGTTTTGGTTAAAAATGTGTAGCTTTATTCATTAAAACCCTTTCACCGCCAATGTCGCATTTTAGCACCACAGTGGTTCAACACCCATGTCACTAAAAGGGCCTGTTATCCGAAGATGCTACTTTCTTAATGTTGGGAGGTAAGGACAGGCCTAATGTTATACATGTCACAGAGGAATTCACAGTATTGCAGATACATTGTTTTTCTCTACCCAGTTAAGTTTAATGGTATTTGTTTTGGATGAAAATGGCTGGCGGCTAAAGGGTTAAACCATCAAATAATGTTAATTGAAAATGAGTAGTAATCAAGAATTAAAGAGCATTATTTTCAGTTTTGAAGAGTAGTGGAGGTCCAAATTGAGTAGAATACTACTGGAAAAGAGTAGAGTAAACGGGTCTGCAGAAGATGGGACAGCAAAAGACCCAACCCTAACCTGAGCATTGTGTACCTTTAGCAGTGTAGAAGGAGACGACAGCCGCGCCAACACTGGGGTACATGTGGCAGCTTCTGACGGCCCCTTCCCTCCCCCCAGACCGGGCGGTCTCAAAGTAGAGACACAGGTGGTCCCGCGTCACTGCTGGCCCCGCGTTCCGCACCAGCACAGCAGCAGAGGGCGCTGGAAGCAGGGAGTAGACCAGGGGCTTGCTTCTCTGCCTGCTTCGCGCCTGTGCCGCATGCACAACTTCTTCTGCACACCAAAAAATGAACAAACGTTTTGAAAGTTGTCTGCCATCAACAAACGACACTATAATATATCAGAATGCAGTTTCTTCTTCTTCTGCATTCCCAGGCCATATGGCCATAATGGGTAAGGTTTTCAGTTTTCACTGGTCTACCTGCTGCGTACAGCCGACACATTCCGATTTTGGAGGAGTTCAAAGGAGATTTTTTTTTTTAAAGCAAAAAGTCTGAAAGATAGTAGATGATAGAAAGCAAAGGGAAAAGGCAGTCGAAGAGAGTGGCAGATTAGAGGAAGTTATAAGCACAGAACTTCAAGAAGGTGGGATAACTATTTTTATGAAAGACTGACCATGGAGACCAGTGAAAACTGAAAATCAAACACATACATAGTTAACCCATTGTGGCCAAATGACCTTGGAAAGCAGAAGAAGAAGAAGACAACTCGCACAAAACACAAACACTTGACAGAAAATCACAGATATAATATCCAAGACTATAGTACCGTAATTGGCGGACCATAAGCCGCAACTCTTTTTGTTAAAACCACCCCTGCGGCCAGTACAGTGCCGCGGCCGAAACATTACCGAAAGTGAAAGTAAACTCAACTTAGTGGCATCCTTGATTCAGACCTTTGATTTGTGGCCTTGTTCACAGTTGATGACAAAGGATCACCTTGATTTTGGTATATTGTTCACAAAATGACGATCTGTTTCACGGTCCGACACTTTCATTTTGGCAGTCAACACACCGGCGATCAGCTCTAGGCTCAACCGGAAGCGGACATCGTGCATCGCCACGCTTCCGTGGCTTATGCTTCGACGCGGCTTATGCGTTACTTTTTCAGATTTTGTTTATAAATTTGGCTTATATTACAAAGCGGCTTGTAGTCCGTGAATTACGGTAATTACATGCATGTGTGTGTCAGAGCTGGTTGCCCATTACACAAGCCATGAGTAGTCCAGATAGCTGAAATATGTGCTCATGGTGTGAACTACATGCATGTGTGTGTCAGAGCTGGTTGCCCATTACACACCGTGACACGCCATGAGTAGTCCAGATAGCTGAAATATGTGCTCATGGTGTGAACTACATGCATGTGTGTGTCAGAGCTGGTTGCCCATTACACAAGCCATGAGTAGTCCAGATAGCTGAAATATGTACTCATGGTGTGAACTACATACATGCGTGTGTCAGAGCTGGTTGCCCATTACACAAGCCATGAGTAGTCCAGATAGCTGAAATATGTACTCATGGTGTGAACTACATACATGCGTGTGTCAGAGCTGGTTGCCCATTACACACGCCATGAGTAGTCCAGATAGCTGAAATATGTACTCATGGTGTGAACTACATACATGCGTGTGTCAGAGCTGGTTGCCCATTACACAAGCCATGAGTAGTCCAGATAGCTGAAATATGTGCTCATGGTGTGAACTACATACATGTGTATTCCTTACCAACACCAAGCACATTTCACTGAAAACAAAAATGATAATATTAACCCCTTGACTGCCACCAGCGTAACACGTACTGACCTGATAACATCACTGATGATGTCATCAGATGAAGAGGAATAACCCTGATATGCTGGCTTTTGCTCTAACACAGTCAAGAGATTTATATCCCCAGACTATTTTGCCAGATTGGCTCTATCAGTTGTCTTTTTCGTGGCATGATTTGCCCAATGAATTTTTCTTTAATTTTCTCTGGCAGTCAAGAGGTTAATAATAATAGAACTACTTTCTTCAGCCCTTCTTATTATTAACTCTTCTAGCACCATGGGTGATTACATTCGCCCAGTACATCACACTTCACTCCCAACAAATGCAAAGACATCCCTTTGTCTATTTCTAGAGCTTATGACTGTTTCTTCCATTAAAGCAACGCATATGCGCACTCGAAAGAAATAGTTATCCCCCTCTTGTCAGTTGAGATGCAACGGACAACAAAGAACGTCACACAATAGTTATCCCCTCTTGTCAGTTGAGATGAAGCGGACAATGAAGAACGTCACACAATAGTTATCCCCTCTTGTCAGTTGAGATGAAGCGGACAACAAAGAACGTCACACAATAGTTATCCCCTCTTGTCAGTTGAGATGAAGCGGACAACAAAGAACGTCACACAATAGTTATCCCCTCTTGTCAGTTGAGATGAAGCGGACAACAAAGAACGTCACACAATAGTTATCCCCTCTTGTCAGTTGAGATGCAACGAACAACAGAACGTCACACAATACATGGCGCTAGAAGAGTTAACAGGCTCTATGCGCTTTGAAATAATTATGCAGCAGTCAAAAATTGAAGAGCAAAAATGTTAATTCTGAAGAATTAAAAATTAATTCTGAAATGCATCACAGGTCTGATTTTTTTCTTCTTTTTTTGTGTGAATTATGCTATTAAAAATGCATAGAATAAGTATTAGGTATTAGGTACTTTATAGTCACAGAGGCATCTGTAAAATTTGGGTTGCTCCCACCTGGAGAGTGCGTTGCAGCCAGAGGAGCACAACCATTTATATTTTTATTTTTATTTTTTTGCATGCGATTTTTTGTGACTGATGAGGAAGTAAGGGAGAGGACCTCGGTTTATCGTCTCATCCGAAAGACTCCACATTCAGACCGTAAGGCCTAGTGCAAAGTGAGAGGAAAAATCCCCTGTAACCAGGTTCGAACTTGGGTTTACTTGACACGAGGCGAACGCGCTACCACTGTGCCACTCTAATCAGTTCTGGTGTGTGTTTCAATATCTACTGCGCCATTCAGGAGCTCTGTGAAGGTAGGTCGGATTTCAAAGATACAATTAACTCTGGGAAATCATGTTTACAATGTTTACAATAGACGATTTTCGGAACAAAAATAGGGGAGAGCACTTCGTGAAAATTTTAGTTAAATACCTCAACCTACTCGGTCAAAACCATAGCAACAATGGCGGCATGCTTGAAACCGCAGGATGCGAGCCAGTGACTTGCAAACTTTTTATTTTTTTAAATGAGGGGCGGCCAGTATCCGCAAACTGATAGAACTTGCAAAATGTGAAGTAAAAATATAAATTACATCAAATTTAGAATGGCGCACGGTGTTCTAAGTGATGTAAGTCTACTCAAACACACGAGGCGAAAGCTGATGGTAGAGTAGCTTCCCCTGCTTGACCGATTGAATTCGGCAAGATCCCTCCCACACACCATGAAATTACTCCCCTTAATTATTTGCGAACAATTCTAATCCTATAGCGTGCATGTTATGTTTGAACGTTTACTGCACCGTTGAGCGGCTGTGTGAAGGTCATGAGGGCGGTGTGCCCGACGCCGCAGAAGTGCTCCACCCCGCCCTCCTCCAGCTCTGCCTTGGTCACCACCTCCACAAAGTTCTCCAGCATGTCCTGGGACCAGCCCTCGGGAATGCTCTGACAACAACAGCAACAACACAATTAACAGTGATGTCCCGAAGCTCCATTCAAAGGACATAATCATATAAAAACTGAAAATGCCCCGTCAGTATTCTATCCCCCCTATCAGGACAAATGTCAAATTGAAGTGTGCACACACTAAGCAAATAATATATTTCTGCTGAACAGTGATGTCCCAAGGCCCCGGTCATAGGACATAGTCCTATTAAAACTGAAAATGTCCTGTTGCAATCCAATCTGTCAGGACAAATGTCCTATTCAAATTTAACACTGGCAGGCTTTATCCTACTAATTTCTGCAAGAGCTAGGATGTTTTCGACAGGGTGAAAGCCAGAAGGTTCTATCAAAAAGCCTGAATATACAAAGAGGTCGCAGTCCGCAGCAGACTAAAGCCGTTTCACCATTTCACTTACACTACAGGTGGGGATCATTGTGAACTCACTCACTGCCTCTGCTATCATGCTTAACACTTCCTACCTTCCACCTTCCAGGTGGGAAGTGAGAAAGTTGGCTTCATTCCTTTACAAGGTTGGTAGGCTGCGAAGTTATCACTCTTTATGGCATTTGGTTCTATCACAAATGGAATATAAAAGAAGGCTAATAATGCCTTCTGACACATAGGTCTTGACCTACTAATACTGAGTACTAATCAAGACATAAGAACTAAAAGTAGTAAAACTACAAATAATAATAAATAATAAAATAACTTTATTTAAAGAAATACTTCCATTTTTTCTGTCCCCTCCCCCATTGACCAACATCCAACAATCTTAGTAATGTCCCATATGGCTTTGGCAGAGAGGACGTAATACATAACATCACCTTCTGACTGTCACCTGATGCAATGTGTCCTACTGATGTTCTGTCCCCAGGAGTCCCCCATTGACCAACATCCAACAATCTTAGTAATGTCCCATATGGCTTTGGCAGAGAGGACGTAACACATAACATCACCTTCTGACTGTCACCTGATGCAATGTGTCCTACTGATGTTCTGTCCCCAGGAGTCCCCCATTGACCAACATCCAACAATCTTAGTAATGTCCCATGGCTTTGGCAGAGAGGACGTAACACATAACATCACCTTCTGACTGGCACCTGATGCAATGTGTCCTACTGATGTTCTGTCCCCATTGACCAACATCCCCCATTGACCAACATCCAACAATCTTAGTAATGTTCTGTCCCCTCCCCCATGGCCCATTTGGCAGAGAGGACGTAACACATAACATCACCTTCTGACTGGCACCTGATGCAATGTGTCCTACTGATGTTCTGTCCCCTCCCCCATTGACCAACATCCAACAATCTTAGTAATACCCCATGGCTTTGGCAGAGAGGACGTAACACATAACATCACCTTCTGACTGGCACCTGATGCAATGTGTCCTACTGATGTTCTGTCCCCTCCCCCATTGACCAACATCCAACAATCTTAGTAATGTCCCATGGCTTTGGCAGAGAGGACGTAACACATAACATCACCTGACTGGCACCTGATGCAATGTGTCCTACTGATGTTCTGTCCCCTCCCCCATTGACCAACATCCAACAATCTTAGTAATGTCCCATATGGCTTTGGCAGAGAGGACGTAACACATAACATCACCTTCTGACTGGCACCTGATGCAATGTGTCCTACTGATGTTCTGTCCCCTCCCCCATTGACCAACATCCAACAATCTTAGTAATGTCCCATGGCTTTGGCAGAGAGGACGTAACACATAACATCACCTGACTGGCACCTGATGCAATGTGTCCTACTGATGTTCTGTCCCCAGGAGTCCCCCATTGACCAACATCCAACAATCTTAGTAATGTCCCATGGCTTTGGCAGAGAGGACGTAACACATAACATCACCTTCTGACTGGCACCTGATGCAATGTGTCCTACTGATGTTCTGTCCCCTCCCCCATTGACCAACATCCAACAATCTTAGTAATGTCCCATATGGCTTTGGCAGAGAGGACGTAACACATAACATCACCTTCTGACTGGCACCTGATGCAATGTGTCCTACTGATGTTCTGTCCCCTCCCCCATTGACCAACATCCAACAATCTTAGTAATGTCCCATATGGCTTTGGCAGAGAGGACGTAACACATAACATCACCTTCTGACTGGCACCTGATGCAATGTGTCCTACTGATGTTCTGTCCCCAGGAGTCCCCCATTGACCAACATCCAACAATCTTAGTAATGTCCCATATGGCTTTGGCAGAGAGGACGTAACACATAACATCACCTTCTGACTGGCACCTGATGCAATGTGTCCTACTGATGTTCTGTCCCCAGGAGTCCCCCATTGACCAACATCCAACAATCTTAGTAATGTCCCATGGCTTTGGCAGAGAGGACGTAACACATAACATCACCTTCTGACTGGCACCTGATGCAATGTGTCCTACTGATGTTCTGTCCCCTCCCCCATTGACAGACATCCACCAATCTTAGTAATGTCCCATATGGCTTTGGCAGAGAGGACGTAACTAACATCACCTTCTGACTGGCACCTGATGCAATGTGTCCTACTGATGTTCTGTCCCCTCCCCCATTGACCAACATCCAACAATCTTAGTAATGTCCCATGGCTTTGGCAGAGAGGACGTAACACATAACATCACCTGACTGGCACCTGATGCAATGTGTCCTACTGATGTTCTGTCCCCTCCCCCATTGACCAACATCCACCAATCTTAGTAATGTCCCGTATGGCTTTGGCAGAGAGGACGTAACACATAACATCACCTGACTGGCACCTGATGCAATGTGTCCTACTGATGTTCTGTCCCCTCCCCCATTGACCAACATCCACCAATCTTAGTAATGTCCCATATGGCTTTGGCAGAGAGGACGTAACACATAACATCACCTTCTGACTGGCACCTGATGCAATGTGTCCTACTGATGTTCTGTCCCCAGGAGTCCCCCATTGACCAACATCCAACAATCTTAGTAATGTCCCATGGCTTTGGCAGAGAGGACGTAACACATAACATCACCTGACTGGCACCTGATGCAATGTGTCCTACTGATGTTCTTGTTTTAAGACAGTTTGTCCCGTCACTTTTCTATCCTCTGTGCATAACTGGTTTAACTTAACTCAATCAAGTCGTTCCGGCCATATGTGTCCGGAATTAATAGATAGATAGAGAGAGAGAGAGAGAGAGAGAGAGAGAGAGAGAGAGAGAGAGAGAGAGAGAGAGATTTTTTTTAAATGAGGATAAGCATGATCATGTCACGCTATTTAGGAGTATAAGATGAACTATTAACTTAATTAAATACAACTCAAAACAAAACATAAAGAAGTCAATCAAGAAACAAAGCACAGAGACTGAGAGAGAGAAAGAGAGAGTGAGAGAGAGAGAGAGAGTGAGAGAGAGAGAGAGAGAGAGAGAGAGAGAGAGAGAGAGAGAGAGAGAGAGAGAGAGAGAGAGAGAGAGAGAGAGAGAGAGAGAGAGAGAGAGAGAGAGAGAGAGAGACTGGCATTGTAATCATTAGAAAAGAAATGGAAAAATATGTGACGTTTCTTTTCTTTTCAATAAACAAAAACTCTTCCAAAATAAATGCCTACCTCTACATTGATTGAACTGTTGTCCGTTTTGGAAGAGAAACATTACGCTATCGAAGGCGTCTTCTTCACAGCGGGAGGGTGACCAGTCAGAGCGGCCTCGTGTAATTTCGGCCCCGCTTTTTTTGGTCGTTTCGGCCTCGCCCTATGAGTCAAATTGGACTCGTTTCCGTCCAACTCATCCTCGATTCCGACCAACAGTACGTCCTCGACATAATTATGTTTTTGCATATTTTTTGTGTATCTCTCTCTGTGTGTCTCAGTCTCTGTCTTTCTGTTTCTCTTTACCTCTCTGTTTTCCTCTCTCTCTCTCTCTCTCTCTCTCTCTCTCTCTCTCTCTCTCTCTCTGTCTGTCTGTCTCGTCCTCGACATAATTATGTTTTTTTATGGGGGGTTTGTGTGTATATATTATATCTCTACGTCCGTGAGACAAGTGAACTTGAATTTTAATGCCAATGTTGAAGCCATACATAAGAAGTGTCAATCGAGAATTTATTGTCTCCAGAAACTTAGAAGCCTAGATGTAAACAGAACAGTACTGTGTGGATTTTATAGATGTTTTATTGAATCTATTTTAACCTTTTCCTTTATTTGTTGGTTTGGTAGTTTGAGCGTTAAGAGTAAGAATGTGTTGAATAAGGTAGTGAATGTTTCTGGTAAGATTGTGGGTGTGAGACAGGAGAGTATGAATGTGTTGAATAAGGTGGTGAATGTTTCTGGTAAGATTGTGGGTGTGAGACAGGAGAGTATGGATGTGCTGTATGAGCGGCGAGTGAAAGGAAAAGGACGAATGATTGCGAGTGACTGCAGCCATGGACTCAGCAAGTGCTTCACGCTTCTGCCTTCTGGTAGACGCTACCGGACTCCAAAACTCAAGACTGTCAGATGCAAGAACAGTTTTATTCCAATGTCAATTTCTATGCTGAACAAATGAACACTTCTCTTACATCATTGCATTCTTCTCTTTCCAGTCTATTTGTATTCCCACTACTGAATTTTACAGAGTGTGTGTGTGTGTGTGTGTGTGTGTGTGTGTGTGTGTGTGTGTGTGTGGTGTGTGTGTGTGTGTGTGTGTGTGTGCGTGTGTGTGTACATGTGTGTGTATACATGTGTGTGTGTGGGGGGGCCTTGTGTATGTGAGCGCGCGCGCGCATGTGTGTATATATACACGCGTATGTATCTAACAAAATGTTTATATTTAATCTTGTATTATCTTAATGTATACATGTATACTTGATTATATTTAATCTTGTATATCTTAATGTATGTATAATGTTTATATTTAATCTTGTATTATCTATTATCTTAATGTACTGCCGGCTAGTTTTTATATTTGAATCTTTTTCTGTACTGTTATCTTAGTATATGTGGGAACTATGTTGATATCGCGCATGTTGTATGTAGTGTTTGTATCTTAGAATGTCTGGAAATGATTGGATCGATTTACTGTGTTTGATTCTGCATACTATTTTCTTTTATGCTGTTTTGCATGCTTTCCAGATCTCATAAATGTTGTGTTTTCATGTGATTGAATCGCAGGCGTTGCCACAATTTAATTTCTGTCTTGAGACAATAAAGTTCTTTGAAGTTGAAGTTGAAGTTGAACCCGAGGATGAAATGACCAGGGCTTGAGGCCGAGTTGACTTGCACCCGAGACCGAGTTGGCACGAGGCCGGCCTGGTAAAAGGCAGAGTTGACTGGCATTCCAGCGGGAGACTTCTACTTTCGTCTTACGCCTGTCCGTCTACTCGCGCTGGGTGATGTCACTTCGATCCTCGTGCGAAATTTTGAAATCATTCCGACATACTGTGCAGAAGGTATAACTTTTTTGTTTCGCCTTGTCAAGACTCGTAAATATACGGTAAATTCTTCTTATATCGGGGAATACACTTCTGGTAGGCCCGACTTTTCGACTGTGTGCTTTTCTTTGATGCCATCTTGGCAAGAAAAGAAAGTTTGTACGCATGCGCAGAATATGGTTTTCGGGTCGGAAAAGATGGATCGGCATTGGAAACCCGCACGCACGTCGACTACTCGATTTTAAGCGCTTTTTGTTTGTTTTTGTTTTTGAACATTTTGAATACAGAATTTGACACCACTAAACAGAATGGCCGGAATCGCGTCCGGAAACCAGAAAAATTCCGGGAAATACGGAAAGGTTGGCAGCTATGGAAATAGTATGACAGAAGAGAGGACAGATAAAAGAGAACTACAGTGGAACCTCCCTTATAAGACCTCCCATTATAGGACTCCCTCCCTCATAAGACTTGATTCTCCGAGACATTGCCCTTCTTTGTAAGTATTAAAATTACCTCCCTTATAAGACCCCTCCCAAATAAGACCCCTCCCGTATAAGACCTCAATTTGGATGATTTTTCAATGTCTTGTAAGGGAGGTTCCACTGCATAAGCCTAGCTGCTGATCTTTCAACCTCAGGGCTCCCAATCTTCCCACAAAACAAGGGGTCCAGGGCTCCCAGGGACCACCATTTGGGGTCTATGAAGTATTAAAATTCTAAAGGACCCTCTAAAATAATGTGCTGGGGGTCCCAGGGATGCCACTGGGACCCTCTATCCCGCCTCTAGGACCCTCTATACTGTGAGTGAAGAGGTCCCTGGGACCCCTTGTTTTGCAGGATTGGGAGCCCTGGGGTCCCAGGGACTCCTTCACTTACAGCATAGAGGGTCCTAGAGGCGGCATAGAGGGTCCCAGTGGCATTACGAATGCTAAAAAGAATTTTCCTAGTGCATCCCTGGGACCCTCTGCACATTCTTTTAGAGTCCTTTATAATTTTAGAACTTCGTAGACCCCCAAATGGGGGTCCCTGGGAGCCCTGAACCTCTTTGCACTTTTTCAGTAGAAATAAATTACTTTGGCAACTGACTGGAAGAAGAAAAAGAGGTTCTTGAATGAGTTCTTCTTCTTCTTCTTGTTTATCCTGCCCAGCACTCGCCGGTCATCGTTCAGACCATTAATAGCACACAGAATGCGTGCTATGTGAATTCATGTCATCCATCACACCGGCACACACGGCCTACTCATGCCGAATAGTGGGATGGGCTTACATGTGTGCAAGACCTTGTGCATGCGTTCGCATACGCCATATGACATGGGATCTCGGTTTTTGAAAAGTCTCATACGAAGGACTTTGTCCCAAACTGACGTCAGGTACCCATTTACACATGGGTGGAACGAGGGAAATAGGAGTGAAGTGCCTTTCCCAAGGACACACCACTGCGATAGGAGCTGGGTTCGAACCCTCTTCTTCTTCTCCTTAGGCAGCCAACTTCATCACATTGAAGATTCTGCTGCACTTTAGGGGGTAGTACAAAAAAGAGAGAAATAGCAAAAGATAGAGTACAAAGCGAAATAATAACATTATGGGGAAATAGAAAGAAAGAAATGATTGCAAGATAGTCAAACTCGCAAACCTGATGGATTACGAGCAAGCGTAGCCAACTTAGCCACAGCCGCTCCTCGACTTAACTGTTAATATCACATACAAATTTAACATTACTAATATTATTGATATTGCCATATTGGCTGGCAAATCATTCTATTTCCAATGAGTTGCTATTCTTTGTCTGTATTTCTATCCGCAGCAGGCCACACCCAGAAGACACACAAAAAAGGCAGACTATAGTTTTCTAAGGTCGCGGTCCAAGATGGCAGCTGCTATTTTCTGAGTAGTGACTTCTGATACCGATGTTTTGAGGAAAGAAAGCAGCTACCGCATTGGAAATTTGTTTAAATGGCTCGTTGTTAGCCCCAATATCAAAGGAGTATATCCTTTGATTTTTGTTAAAAGAATTCTCAGATGAATTTTGAAGTTTCTGTTTTTCTTCACTTGTCAGCTGAGTACTCACGCCGGTTTCAGCTAACACTGCGGCCGATACCACTTTAGGAGGACATTTTTAAACATTGACCGAGACATTTTCATTAAGTTATATAAATCATTGGTAAGACCAAAACTAGAATATGGTAACATCAATGATCATATGGTCTCCTATGTTCAAGTACCAATCTAAAGCTATTGAAAAAGTTCAGCGCAGAGCCACTAGACTTGTGAAAGAGTGCAAAGATATGAGTTATGAAGAAAGACTGGTGTACCTAAATTTGCATTCACTGAAAGGCAGGAGAACTAGAGGAGATCTGATTGAAGCGTATAAGATATTTAATGGTCATGTCAATCTATCATGGGATACATTTTTTAGCGCACCACAATACAATTTGACTAGAAACCCTTATTTTTTTTTTATTTTTTTTTTTCCAATAATCTGCTTTATTCCAAACTCAAAATGACACAATACTACCATCAACTTGTACAAGTTGTAGGCTTAAACCCTATTAATTGTCCCCGGTATTAGTCAAAATATGCGGCCCCTACTCAATCCTACATGTGGTTCCTGGAAAAGAGATAAACCATTATTATTATTATTAGAACTCATCTCTCTCAACTTCATCAATGTAAGGATAGAGTGAGATCTTCTGTAGATAGGATGAAGTTCTACAGTTCACACCAACTTCATCAATGTAAGGACAAAGTGAGATCTTCTGTAGATAGGATGAAGTTCTTCAGTTCACACCAACTTCATCAATGTAAGCGCAAGGTCTTTATTAAACGTTTCAACAGTAATATCTGAAAAAATTGCCTCAGCAATAGAGTTGCTAACTCCTGGAATGATTTACCTAACGAACTAAAATGTGCACCCAATACTAACTTATTCAAAAATCGTCTCGATAGATCTCCAATTTATTTAATCCTATTTAGATGCTTTGACGAGTAATCATAGGAAAATTTTGACCGCAAAACCTTGACCAGTATTTGTCATAACACTGATTATAAAGATGGGACTATCTAAAAAGCTTAAC
Source organism: Phymorhynchus buccinoides (assembly GCA_017654935.2). Lineage (NCBI taxonomy): Eukaryota > Metazoa > Mollusca > Gastropoda > Neogastropoda > Raphitomidae > Phymorhynchus > Phymorhynchus buccinoides. Next base: position 59,362,940 of record CM065692.1, read on the forward strand.
AGCTTGTGTTGTCCCTATCTGCTAGTGCTACTAGTACTACTACTACTACTACTACCCACAGTTCAGAATCAACTCTTCATTTGATCAAACAATAGGCCCTATTGATATTATTTCACTGTTTTATCATTATGTCAAGAGTTTTTACACAGAAACTTCAATCTAACTGACTAACTAAGTTAGTAAGTTCATCTCAGATTGAGATTCAGAGATTGAGATTGAAATTC
>CM065692.1:59368163-59378163 GCA_017654935.2 Phymorhynchus buccinoides
ACCCTGAATAAATAACATTTCGTTCGTTCGTTCGTTCTCTCTCTCTCTCTCTCTCTCTCTCTCTCTAAATGAGACAGGGAAAGCAAATACAATGCATAACATAAAACAACGAAATACAACGATATTTTATTCAAAATAAATTCAGAATCCATATACAGAAATGTGTTAATTAAAAAATAAACCAGACATGTAATGTTTACTTGGTCAAAACAAATCCATGTTATCCTTTTAATAATGCATTAAAAATGTAAAAGTAATGCTATGGGTGTTGGGGTTTTTTGGGGGGTTGGGGGGGGGGGGGGGAGCGGAGATGGGTGGAGGACGAAGGAGAAGGGGCGGGGGGGGGGGGGGGGGGGGGGGGATGAGTCTTAAAGGTGAACAGTTATTTCTTGTCTTAATTATAATAAACAGAAAAATGTAAAACTAATGTAGCAATAATAAGCATGCTTTATTTCATTGTATACAAAAGGTATAGGTAGGCCTATTGATTTTTGCTGGGTGCCATCTCATTGTGGGCTCTTTTGGAATGAGGTTGCTGATGGAGCTGCTAAAAGAGTGGCCTATAATAACAATAACATATTTTTAGATGATAAATCGGTATTGTCAACACATGAAATTTACTCTTTGTTGGAAAAATCCATTTGTATCAATCCATCTGACTTTAGACCTAATATTTTGATGCATAGCAGATCCATAGTTAGCTTAGTGTACAAGATACGTCTAAATTCATGGAAAACTAAATACATAGAAACTAATTGTCTCTGCACTCAGAGATTATCAATTCATCACTTACTATTAGAGTGCCCAATGTTGCTCTCTAAATACCGAATGTTCAATATGGACTTTTGTCTTAAGTTTAATAATACCAAGGATATCGTAAGTGATGCAGAAATTGATATTGCTTAATTGCGAAATTAATGCTGTCCACGCCTCTTGGAAGCTTACTGTAAATGTTTTGATTTGTGTGTTGTTATAATTGTTTTTTAAGCTTGCATTTTTTAAAACAAATGTATTAATTAGTTCAATTTCTGCATGTTGTCTAAAATTAATATTCGTGTGAAAAGACATTAAATTAAAGATTAATTCATTCATTCATGCTTTAATTGTTCGTTTTCCTTTCGTTTCTAGAACATTTGTAAGCAATTCCATACGCTCCATAATACCTAGGCCTGCCATCGGGATACGGGGTATAATACATAGGCCTGCCATCGGGATACAATACATAGGCCTGTCATCGGGATACGGGGTATAATACCTAGGCCTGCCATCGGGATACGGGGTATAATACATAGGCCTGCCATCGGGATACGGGGTATAATACATAGGCCTGCCATCGGGATACGGGGTATAATACATAGGCCTGTCATCGGGATACGGGGTATAATACATAGGCCTGCCATCGGGATACGGGGTATAATACATAGGGGGGGGGGGGGGACACGACTACAACCAGGGACACGACTACAACCGGGGTCACGACTACAACCGCGGTCACAACAACAACCGGGGTCACGACTACAATCGCGGTCAGGACTACAACCACGGTCACGACAACAACCGGGGACACAACTACAACCGGCGTCATGACAACAACCAGGGTCACGACTACAACCAGGGGCATGACTACTATCGCGGTCACGACTACAACCACGGTCACGACTACAACCGGGGACACAACTACAAACGGGGTCACGACAACAACCAGGGTCACGACTACAACCGGGGACACAACTACAAACAGGGTCACGACTACAACCGGGGGCACGACTACTATCGCGGTCACGACTACAACCACGGTCACGACTACAACCGGGGACACAACTACAAACGGGGTCACGACAACAACCAGGGTCACGACTACAACCGGGGACACAACTACAAACAGGGTCACGACTACAACCGGGGGCACGACTACAATCGCGGTCACGACTACAACCACGGTCACAACTACAACCGGGGCCACGACAACAACCGGGGTCACGACTTCAACCGGGGACATGACTACAACCGGGGTCACAACAACGCCAACCGGGGTCATGACAACCAGGGACACGTCTACAACCAGGGTCATGACTACAACCGCGGTCATGGCTACAACCGTGGTCACGACAACCGGGGACACAACTACAACCAGGGTCACGACAACAACCAGGGTCACAACTACAACCGGGGTCATGACTACAACCGGGGTTAAGACAACAACCAGGGTCACAACTACAACCGAGGTCACCGGGGGTGACTTTATTGATACATTAATTCTTTCCAATGTAAGGGAAGTCTTAGTTAGCCTCAGTGCACTACTTCACTGACTTCTCCATAGCACTCGATAACCCTTCCCGATTATAGCTTTCACAACTTCATTACGCATATTGTCATGGAATATCCGGGGATTTATAGGGACAGAAGATGGTCTAAGAATTAACAAATTATTTGAGAAAAATGTGATAGACTTTATGTCTAGGTATGATATAATCTTCTTACAAGAAACCCATCTAGATGAAGAGAGGGCTTGTCATTTATTTTTGCCTGGATTTGCCCCAGGAGTCCACTATTGCAGACAGAAAAGAGGGAAAGTATCAAAGGCATCTGGGGGTATTTCTATTTATATAAAGCAACAATATAGACAATATGTCAAATTTTTACCAATGAATAACAGTGACATTTCGTGGATACAGGTTAAAGCACCATTTAAGGTCAGAAACGTTGACAATAGAGACACATTTATAGGTTGTGTGTACATACCGCCAGCAAACTCTTCCTTTGGCAAAGACTTCACTACACAGATCTGGGACCTGCTAGAAAGGAAGATTGAAGAACTCACGCCCAAGGGCGACATCATACTGTGTGGTGATTTTAATGCCAGTTCTTCAAATCAAGCTGACTTTATTACCATGGACACTGAACAAAACTTTTATGACCTACCAGAGGACTATAGAATGGACAAGTTCACGAGAAGACGCTCCATGGATAGCATGACAAATAAGAGTGGACGTCGTCTACTCAATTTGTGTGTAGACAACCAAATGTACATTCTAAATGGGAGAGTATTAGGGGATTTAGAAGGATCATACACATGCTGTAGTCCGCAGGGTAGCAGTGTAGTAGACTATTTTATCTGCTCACACAGTATTCTAAGACGTATGTTAAAAATGAAAGTGAGTAATCTTACTCAATCCTCCGACCATTGCCCATTAGAATTGCTAGTACGGTTACCCATTCAAAATAAAAGTAATCCGTTTAGACTAAATTATGATAGCGGAACACTACTAAACCTTCACAAAAATCCAGGCGATGATGATGTAATATTTAATTGGGATGAAAACTCTGCCGAACAGCTATTAGCTACCACCAAATTACCAGTCATACGTAAAATAATACAAGAAATAAAACAAGACGTTGAAAATAAAAACAGAACTAATATACCCACACACTGCGACATAAATACAATGGTAGGAAAACTAACTTCCATGTTTTCAACCGCAGCAAGAATTGCTCTTCGGCACAAACAAAGAGGGAAAAAGCATAAAAAGAAAAACAAAAAGAGGTGGTTTAGCAGAGACTGTAACTCACAAAGAAGGGAGGTAAGATCGCTACTAAACGCTGTAAATAGAAATCCACAAAGCAAACGACTCAAACAAAAGTATTTTCAACAATGTAAAATGTATAACCGATTGCTAAAAAAGACAAAAAGGGCGTACAAAGCGAAGCTCGTCAGCTCCTTAACAAAAAACGAAGCGCTAGAAACAGACCCCAGCTCTGTGTGGAAAACCCTAAAAGAGCTACAAACATTCGATAAGGAATTGTATGATCAGAAGAGTAACCTTAGCATAAACAAATGGCTAGGTCATCTGAAAACCTTAGTAGGAGAGAAACACAAAATTGCAGAGGAGAGGAAACAAGAAATAGAGGAAATGTCATTGACTCCTTCTGAATTACATAACTCTATAAATCATAACTTAGATTCCGATATAAATGAAAAAGAAGTAATTAGCGCTGTTAAAAAACTAAAAACTAAAAAAGCATGTGGAAAAGATGGAATGAGAAATGAAACTCTTAAAGCAATGCTTCCAGAAATATCCTTTCTCCTAAAAGACGTTTTTAATCTCGTTCTGAAATCAGGTACTTATCCAGATGAATGGAAAATAGGGATAACTGTACCCATTTATAAATCAGGCAATCAGTTTGATCCAAATAATTACAGAGGCATAACTTTAAATAGTGCACTGGCCAAAGTTTTTTGCAGCATATTGAATGATAGAATTACTAATTATTTAGAAATAAACAATCTGCTTGCAAAAGAGCAAGCAGGGTTCAGAAAGAAATTTCGAACAACAGATCAAATATTTGTATTATCAAAACTAGTTGACGAAGCCCTGAAGGAAAGGACAAAAAGACTGTACTGCTGTTTTGTTGACTTCCATAAGGCATTCGATAGTGTATGGCACGAAGCCCTAATGATGAAGTTGAGAAAAATTGGAATATATGGGAATTGTTTTCAAACCCTAAGAGATATGTATTCAGGGACCAGGATTTGCACAAGAAATAACGGCTGTGTCTCTGAAGAGATACTGATACAAAGGGGTGTTCTCCCAGGCAATACACTCAGCCCAACCCTATTTAACATATTTATAAATGACATAGTAGAGTACCTCAAGGATAATGACTCACCAACCATCCCAAATAGGACTGAAACAGAAATCCCATGTCTACTATATGCAGATGATCTAGCAATTCTGTCCACGACAAAACAGGGCCTCCAACATAAACTAAATAATCTACACAAATATTGTCTAGACTGGGGAATGAAAATCAATTTAGACAAAACGAAAGTTGTCATATTTACCAAGACCGACTCGAAGATACCCATTTACTTCAAATGTGGTGATAATGTTATTGAGACAGCTGATCAATATAAATATCTAGGAGTGGTATTTCATAAAAGGGGCCACTTCAAGGAGGCACAGGACCACCTTGCAAAACAAGGCAACAAAGCTGCTCATTCTCTGAAGAGAGCCTTTTATGGTCAAAACATTAGCTTGTCGACAGTGACAACACTGTATGATGCACTAGTTTCCCCAATCGTAACCTACGGCGCAGAAGTATGGTTTCCACTATCCTACCAATACTTAAATGAAGAGAATCGAGATCCCAAAGTCAACCATTTATTTCAAACCAGTTTAACAAATTCGTTCCCGCTGGAAAAGGTACACATCAAATTTTGCAGACAAATTCTAGGCGTTCATAAAAAAGCAATGGCACTCCCAGTACTTGGTGAACTGGGTAGATTTCCAATAACTCTTAAAGTTATTCTACAAACAATCTCCTTTTGGTTTCATATTCTGGAGTCAAATAACTCTTATCAACAGGAAATCTAACAAACAAACATCAGAATAGACCACTCAAATGACAGGTGGACACACTTTATTAGACACTCCTTGTCACTCATAGGATTAGACCACGTTTGGGAAAATCAGGGAACATTTAGCTTATACAGACTCAAACATGTCATTAATAACAAACTTAAATCACTTTATGAAAACTTCTGGAGGAACAAAAGAATGATAATATGTCTAAACTCCAATTCTATAAAATAGTTACCAATGTTTACAAACAGGCACCATATTTTGATCAAAGCATGGATATAAATTTTAGAACTGCCTTAACAAAATTGCGAATCAGCGCACATGATTTAGCCATTGAGAGAGGTCGCTATACGAACACGCAAAGAGAGGATAGATGGCAGCGCGGTAGAAGACGAGCTACACTTCCTGAATAGCTGTTCATTATACGACAATCAACGCACTACACTAAGGAAACGGTTGGCCGAAATGGGTAAACCTATAAACATATGCAGGGCACCAATATCCGAACTCCTTGTAATTGAAGACCTCCAACCCGTACTTGCTCAACACATACATTTGTGCTTCACTACTAGAAAACATAACCTGAAATGCGGCGAATAAAATTGGATCCTTTTATTTTGTAAAGGCTGTGCTCAGGGAGTCCATGCACAGATTTATTGCTTATTTGTACATTTATTTCTTATTTTGTTTATAATAACACATGAAATATAATCGATAAAAAGGTGCATGATGTTATGACAATTATAAAGTCGTTAACATTCTGTTTTTGTTGCTGTTGAATGGTTTGATATTTCAAACAAATACTGATGACGATTATGTTTACAACTCTCTCAGGCATAGCCCTCAAGTACCGAGACGAATGTTGATGATGATGTTCATGGTGTCCTGTCGGAGGTCACTTACCCTTTATCGGAGTAATCAAACTGATAATAGGGTAAAACATGTGGGTGATGACGATGTTCTTGATGTCCTGTCGGAGGTCACTTACCCTTTATCGGAGTAATCAAACTGATAATAGGGTAAAACATGTGGGTGATGACGATGTTCGGGATAAATAAGTTGTTAAAAGTTGATATAACAATTTTACTATAGTGAACAACCATACAGTAACCATATGGTGCCAAATTATATGAATATTTCCTAACCATTTGTGTCCCACAAAACCTCTGGTTTTCTTACGACAATAAAAAATTTGTTCTTGTTCTTGTTCTTGTTCTTGTTCTAGGCCTGTCATCGGGATACGGGGTATAATACATAGGCCTGCCATCGGGATACGGGGTATAATACATAGGCCTGCCATCGGGATACGGGGTATAATACATAGGCCTGCCATCGGGATACGGGGTATAATACATAGGCCCATAGGCTGTCATCGGGATACGGGGTATAATACATAGGCCTGCCATCGGGATACGGGGTATAATACATAGGCCTGTCATCGGGATACGGGGTATAATACCTAGGCCTGCCATCGGGATACGGGGTATAATACCTAGGCCTGCCATCGGGATACGGGGTATAATACATAGGCCTGTCATCGGGATACGGGGTATAATACATAGGCCTGTCATCGGGATACGGGGTATAATACATAGGCCTGCCATCGGGATACGGGGTATAATACATAGGCCTGTCATCGGGATACAGGGTATAATACATAGGCCTGCCATCGGGATACGGGGTATAATACATAGGCCTGCTATCGGGATACGGGGTATAATACATAGGCCTGTCATCGGGATACGGGGTATAATACATAGGCCTGTCATCGGGATACGGGGTATAATACATAGGCCTGCCATCGGGATACGGGGTATAATACATAGGCCTGCCATCGGGATACGGGGTATAATACATAGGCCTGCCATCGGGATACGGGGTATAATACATAGGCCTGTCATCGGGATACGGGGTATAATACATAGGCCTGTCATCGGGATACGGGGTATAATACATAGGCCTGCCATCGGGATACGGGGTATAATACATAGGCCTGCTATCGGGATACGGGGTATAATACATAGGCCTGTCATCGGGATACGGGGTATAATACATAGGCCTGCTATCGGGATACGGGGTATAATACATAGGCCTGTCATCGGGATACGGGGTATAATACATAGGCCTGTCATCGGGATACGGGGTATAATACATAGGCCTGCCATCGGGATACGGGGTATAATACATAGGCCTGTCATCGGGATACGGGGTATAATACATAGGCCTGCCATCGGGATACGGGGTATAATACATAGGCCTGTCATCGGGATACGGGGTATAATACATAGGCCTGCCATCGGGATACGGGGTATAATACATAGGCCTGCCATCGGGATACGGGGTATAATACATAGGCCTGCTATCGGGATACGGGGTATAATACATAGGCCTGCTATCGGGATACGGGGTATAATACATAGGCCTGTCATCGGGATACGGGGTATAATACATAGGCCTGTCATCGGGATACGGGGTATAATACATAGGCCTGCCATCGGGATACGGGGTATAATACATAGGCCTGCTATCGGGATACGGGGTATAATACATAGGCCTGTCATCGGGATACGGGGTATAATACATAGGCCTGCTATCGGGATACGGGGTATAATACATAGGCCTGTCATCGGGATACGGGGTATAATACATAGGCCTGCCATCGGGATACGGGGTATAATACATAGGCCTGCTATCGGGATACGGGGTATAATACATAGGCCTGCTATCGGGATACGGGGTATAATACATAGGCCTGCCATCGGGATACGGGGTATAATACATAGGCCTGTCATCGGGATACGGGGTATAATACATAGGCCTGCTATCGGGATACGGGGTATAATACATAGGCCTGTCATCGGGATACGGGGTATAATACATAGGCCTGTCATCGGGATACGGGGTATAATACATAGGCCTGCCATCGGGATACGGGGTATAATACATAGGCCTGCCATCGGGATAATACGGGGTAGGGGAAAGACGGGGTAAAAAGCACATGGGCGGGTAAGAAGCCCACCCCAATTATCTCATGAAATAAAGAAAATTTAAGTCAAATTTGCCCATGAGACGAATGCTAGACATTAACGCTCGTCTCATGGGCAAAATGAGACTGAAATTTGCTTCATTTCATGAGATAATTGGGGTGGGCTTCTTACCCGCCCATGCGCTTTTTACCCCGTCTTCCCCTATAATACCTAGGCCTGCCATCAGGATACGGGGTATAATTAAATCTGAACAGTCTTGGAGCGGAGGGGGGGGGGGGGGGGGGGGGGAGATAAATATGCCCTTTGATTGAACTTCAAGTTAGTTACACGTGCACGCACACGCACGCACGCACGCATGCACACACACACACATGTACACACACACACACACACACACACACACACACACACACACACACACACACACACACACACACACACACACACACACACACACACACACAACAACAACAACAACAACAACATACAGTATTTATACGGCGCTGAATCTTGATAGAAATCAAATCAAAGCGCACACACACGTTAGCATTCAAAGCGCATTCAAACACAAACGCAATACAACGCGAACACACACAGGATAACATAAATGGAATATAGCAGAAACAGACCTAATGGCAAGAGAGAGAAGATAAAGAGAGAGGAGCTTTAATGACGGGGGAACAGGTGGGTTTTGAGGTTAGCTTTGAAAGCAGAGAGAGTCGGTCGCTGACGGAGGGAGAGCGGAAGTTTGTTCCAGGAGGTCGGTCCTGAGACAGCAAAAGAGCGCCGACCAACAGTTGAAAGCTTATACCTAGGGATCTGGAGAGAAAGAGGGTCAGAAACTGAACGTAAAGTGCGAGCTGGCGTATAGATGGAAATATGGTCACAGAGGTAAGATGGAGCAGCTTTATGAATAGATTTATAGCAAAGTGTGTTTAATTTATACTCAATTCTGTCTGCGACAGGAAGCCAGTGCAAAGAACGCAGAAGAGGGCTAACATGATCGAACTTTTTCTTCCTAAGGACAAGACGAGCAGCTGTGTTTTGAATACGCTGGAGACAAGATAGAGAAGAGACTGATAGGCCAGAAAGGAGAGCATTACAGTAGTCAATACGAGATAGGATGAGGGAAGTAACAAGCTTTGCTGTGGCTTCATCTGAGAGGTATTTACGAATATAGCCAATGCAACGAATTTGATAGTAGCAGGACTGACAGGTCTGAGTCAGGAAACTCTGCATGGAAAGAGTATTGTCCAAAGTGACACCTAAGTTTTTGACTGAGTCTGAGAGGGGAATGATATTGTTACCCAGTTGGATTGACTCTATGGAAACAGAGGCTAGTTTGTTTTTTTGTCCCTACAAGCATTGCTTCGGTTTTTTCACCATTTAATTGAAGTTTATTTTGAACCATCCAATTTTGAATATCAATATAGCAGTTGTTACTTTCTGTAAGAATGGAATCTAGATCTTCAGGGGTTGTACTGTTTTGGAGTTGTGAGTCATCTGCATAGAAGTGATGTTTCATGTTGTGCTGATCGATGACATTGGCAAGAGGTGACGTATACAAAGTAAACAAGACAGGACCAAGCACAGACCCCTGGGGGACTCCACAAGAAAGCCTAACCTGTTCAGACTGACGACCATTGACCA
>CM065692.1:59383163-59488163 GCA_017654935.2 Phymorhynchus buccinoides
ACCTCGGTCTATCGTCTCATCCGAAAGACTCCATGTTCAGACCGTACGGCCTAGTGCAAGGTGAGAGGAAAAATTCCCTGTATATACTTATCCACGCATGCACATGCACAGCGTAAGAGAGAGAGGGGGTAGGTGGAAGAGATGAGCTCACCAGTGGTTCACTATCCAGCAGCTGGGCCCGTCTCTTCGCCGCCTGCTGCCTCTCCTTCCTGACCTGCTGTGCCAGACTTCTGGTTGTGGTTCTCTCACCACTGTCCCCTGCATGCCCCCCTCCCTCTCTGGCCACCCGCAGCAGCAGTCCAGCATCCTCCTCAGCTTTTTGCCGGCTGACCACATCTCGCAACAAGATGGCTTCTTCCTCTTGGGCCCTGGGCTTAACAGCACTCCCCTTTCCGTTCATGGATTTATTACCAGATTGCTCATTGAATCCTGCGGAATGTGTGGCAGATTTCGAGGGGCCCTGGTCCCTGGATTCACCAGAGTTTATTACACGTTTTGAAGAATCCGAGTTTAAAGGAATACTTGTCAGGTCTCGTTCAGCTTGTGAGAAAGAAGCACTGGCGTGAATCCCGTCTTCAGACTGTTTTCTGTCAGTCGCTTTCTTCTTTGAGGTGTCGGATGTGCAATGGTCTGATGTTAGAGGATGAGGGCCCTGAGGCCTTGTTACCAGTGTATGTGAGCTGGGGGTGGTGGGCGTTGCTGTGCTGGTTCTTGCCGTAGAAATGTTTTCGTCTCCTCGACGTGTTCGGATCACGACTGTTGACGTTCCTGGTCCACTTTTTCTGACCTCCACAACTCGACTGTCCGTGAAATCAAGGTCCCGGTGAAGTGATCTCTTTGCGGGGTTTGGTGATGCTGAATACTGGAGGTTATGAGTTGAACCATCTGGATGTCCCGTGATTTCTGGGCTCTTTCTGTTTGACCGACCTTTGACTCTCATGACTTCAGCGTGTCTGGGATCCTTCACATTAGGGACTTCTTTTGCTTCAGTGTTTACTGGAATTACTGGTACCATCGACTTTGATCTATCGACGACGTGAACAGATTCTAATCTTTGCGCCGAGGTGAAATCGTAAAGAGATTTGCTTGCAAGGCTTTCTAAATTTTCGGAAGTTTTGGATGATAGAGACTCCAGATTCTGGGGTTTAACCGTTTCCTTTGTAATGGACGATGTTACTGATTGCTTTTGCCAACAACCATTTTCGTTCACGGTTTGATCAGGGTGAACACCACCTCCAAAGAAAGAAATTCCTGCAGCCACGTTCTTGGACTCGGCAGCTGAGCTTTCTGCCCTTTCCATGTGAGCAGGATCCTCACCTACAAACTGTTCATCACTCCCCGGGAGCCGCTGGGCCGTCAGCCTCAAACTGGCCAAGCTCTTCAAGCCCCTGGCGGCCATTTTGTTGTCAGCGTTCCTCCTGAACTTCTGTATCACTCTCCTCTGCAGCAGCTCCACCTGCATTCTCTTCATGTTGGCCCGGATCTCCAGCTGTTTCCGCTGGTACGCCATCTTCCTCACGCGGTGCCGGTCTCTTTGCACACGGGCCATCAGTTTCCACACGGCCCTCTGCTGCCGGTTGATGAAGGCCAGCGTGTGCAGGTGGTCGCGGTACCAGACATTGACGTTGCTGCGCAGCTGGGAACGAACGTAGCTGTTGTAGAAGAACACCTGGGTGGTGTACTCGGGTTTGTCCACCCGTTTCAGCTCGGTCAGGTTGTCCTCGTTCAGCTTGCTCAGGGGCTTGTAGGAGCTTTTCTTGGTCTTCTTCACCACGGGAGATCTTTGTGTCATGGTGACTAGCTTTGCTTTGAAGAGCGACTGCAACGTCAAAAACAACATTCTTTTACTTTTTTTCTCTCTGAATTTATTTTGGGGACGAATAACAAAATGCACTTTTAAGGTTGCAAAGAATTGAATTTTTAAAATTATTTATCCATTTTCATTAACCCTTTCACCGCCAGCCATATTACAGCCAAATATTTCCATTAAATTTACCTGGGTAGAGAACAAAACCCATCTTTAGTATTGGGGATTCTTCTGTGACATATATATATATATATATAAGAGGAAAGTTTAATGGTGTGGTTGTTTTTTCTTCTTCAATTCTTGTAGGTTTATATATATATATATATATATATATATATATATATATATATATAGTGTATGTCATTCCTGAAGAAGAGAGGACACCCTCTCGAAAGCTTGAATTAAAATTGGAACGACCACGGATTTGTTGTAGTTTTCTTTATTTTTGTGTTATATATATATATATATATATATATATATATATATATATATATATATATATATATATATATATATATATATATATATATATATATATATATATATATGTTACCCCCTCGAAAGCTTGGAGTAAAATTAGTACTTACAAAGGATTTGTTGTGTTTTTTTCTTCAGATGTATATATATATATATATATATATTACTCAAAGTTAACGTTAACTGGTTTTGTTTCTGAGGTTCACAAATAAAGACATTGGACACAGAAAAGCTTTATGAAAGCAAACTATATATATATATATATATATAAAATAAGGCCTATCCTTACTTCCCAAAACAAAGAAAATAGGGTCTTTGGATAGCAGGCCCTGAATTGATGCCTTTTAGTGACATGGGTGTTAAACCATTGTGGTGCATAAATGCGATATTGGCGGTGAAAGGGTTAAAATCATCACTCATCAAAGAAACACACACACAAAACTTATTTATTTCAGCCTACATTTCTTCTCTTTTTCAGTTAACCTCAATGGTAATCAAATGCGGGATTAATTTGAGCATAGATTAAAAGAAAACACAAATTAAACAACAAGCTTGCGCTGATTACGAGAAAATCTTCGGCTTTTAATGGAGCCTTTTTTTAACCACTGTATGTGTGTGCCTGATCAGTGCAAATCACGAAAGACTTCAAATGGAAGAGTATGTAGCCTACAGACGCAATCGATGATGTTAAACAACAATCAAGAGTTATCATTCAGATCCAGGGGTAGGCCTATCCCCAACATATTCTTGTTGTATTTTATCAGTTCTTTTCCCTAACGCAATGTTTCAGGTTTTGTCATATCACAATGTCCAAGTGCCCTTCTCATGGCAATGAATAAAGCACGATCCTCCTAAAACCAGACGAGTTCAGTTCAGTTGAGATTAACCCTTTCGCCGCCAGCCATACCATTAAGCTTAACTGGGTAGAGAAAAAAATTATCAGCAATATTGGGAATTCCTCTATGACATGCATAACATTAGGCCTATACTTACCTCCCAAAATTAAGAAAATAAGGTCTTTGGATAACAGACCCTGGTTTGGTGCCTTTTAGTGACATGGGTGTTAAACCATTGTGATGCATTAATGCGACATTGGCGGTGAAAGGGTTAATGCTTTTTTTTTTATCGCAGACTATACGGGATGTACCCTGGGCAAGGCTTCTCAACCATAAACACGTTTTTAGCCCAGCCCGCCGGAATAGCAGCTGCCCTCTCTGCTACCTGGCTGCCGGGTAGGTACCGTTTCCAAACTTCATCAACTCCGCAGTGCAACCCATGTCATTTGGCCCTGGCAACCCATGTCATTTGGCCCTGGCAACCCATGTCATTGCAACCCATGTCATTTGGCCCTGGCAACCCATGTCATTTGGCCCTGGCAACCATGTCATTTCGCCCTGTCGCCTTTCGCCCTGTTCCCATTCTGCCCTGTCTCTCGCGTTCACCATGAATTGTCATTAATCTCTTGAAACCATCCTTATCAAAACAAATTAATATTCATAACCTCTATTGAACGGTAAGGAATCTTAGAGAAAGGTAGGGCAAAACGAAACAGGGCGAAAAAGACAATGCCGTAATCGTTGGGGCGAAATGGAAACAGGGCAAAACGAAACAGGGCGAAAAAGACACTGCCGTAATCGTTGGGGCGAAATGGGAACAGGGCGAAACGAAACAGGGTAAAAAAGACACTGCCGTAATCGTTGGGGCGAAATGGGAACAGGGCAAAACGAAACAGGGCGAAAAAGACACTGCCGTAATCGTTGGGGCGAAATGGGAACAGGGCAAAACGAAACAGGGCGAAAAAGACACTGCCGTAATCGTTGGGGCGAAATGGGAACAGGGCAAAACGAAACAGGGCGAAAAAGACACTGCCGTAATCGTTGGGGCGAAACGGGCCAGGGCGAAATAGAACAAGGCGAAACGGGCTGACCCTGGCTGCCATAGTAGGAAGCGACGAACAGTACACGGGTATACTACTAATACATATTGTGTGATGCTCATTCGTGTCAGACGTGACTTCCAGACAGGAGAGGAGGCACATGCTATTCTAGAAAGCTGGCCTGGAAATTGTTCACAGTTGGAATGCCTTGCCCAGGGGATACCCCCATTCTTTCAGGCCGGAGTAGAATGTCATATTGAAGACAGTCGCCGATTGGGGAAGGCCCCCACTTAAAAGGCCAACTGATCCCCAAAGCTGTAGGCCAAAGCAATCGCCTTATCGGGTTCTAATTTCAGAATCATGGTCGTCTCTACTAAAGACAAGACTAAGGCACACTAAGACAAGTTTCCATGTGCGTTGTACAATGCCGATGGACAATAAAGAAACTTATGACTTAAAAGACTTATCTGTAACATTATTTTCCATTGCTGTCCAAAACCAACTACTGATAAATATTATTAAACGAAAATGTTATACTGTATAGATTCATAGCCTGTGTCAAGTAAACCAGAGTTCGAACCTGGGTACAGGGGACTTTGTCTCTCACTTTGCACTAGGCCTTACTGTCTGAACGTGGAATCTTTCGGATGAGGCGATAAACCGAGATCCCGTGTGACCAAGAACTTAGCACACGTTAAACCCAGTAGCAACGAAAAAGTTGTCATTTGGTCAAAATGTACCCACCCACCCACTCATTTTCCTTCCTCATCAGTCACACACAAATTGCATGCAAGAATAAAAAAGGGTGGCGCGCCTCTGGCTACGACGCACTCTCCAGGTGGGAGCGACCCGAATTTCACAGAGACGCCTCTGTGACTATAAAGTGCCTAATACCTAATGTATGCCTGGACACCTTCATGCCGCATATAATGTAACAGCCAACCTTCAACTTACCTGCCCGTGTCAGTACTTTACAGCAGTGCCACCACACACCACAATGCACACACTGGCCAAACCAGAGATTTTCAGGACACTTTATTTATTGCTTGTCAAGACGTTGTAAAAGGACATTGGTGGGGGGGGGGGGGGCAGGAAGGGGACGGGGGGGGGAACTAGGGGCAGTGTGTTGAGAGGGTAAAATAGGGAGGTGAGACGGTGAAAGTATTGGGGAAATGTATTTGCTTTAAATACTGTGGGTTGTTTTTTTAATAGGGAATATGCAGATAAATCTGTAACCACGGGCCCTATTTCCGTTGGTTCTGAACGAGGGGTCCTGTTGGCCTACTGTCATGATGAATGTGGTGTTTTCACAGAAAGGGTATGTCAAGAAAAAGAAAAGAAAGAAAAAAGAAATAGAATTTGTACAAAAACAATTGGATTCTCCTGTGTATATGAGGTGAATCATTAACTATGTTGATCACCTTTGTGATTAATTTACATTAGAACTTTTAAAACAATTGGATTCTCCTGTGTATATGAGGTGAATCATTAACTATGTTGATCACCTTTGTGATTAATTTACATTAGAACTTTAAAAACAATTGGATTCTCCTGTGTATATGAGGTGAATCATTAACTATGTTGATCACCTTTGTGATTAATTTACATTAGAACTTTTAAAACAATTGGATTCTCCTGTGTATATGAGGTGAATCATTAACTATGTTGATTACCTTTGTGATTAATTTACATTAGAACTTTTAAAACAATTGGATTCTCCTGTGTATATGAGGTGAATCATTAACTATGTTGATCACCTTTGTGATTAATTTACATTACAACTTATAAGTTTAAAAATCAAAATCATTTTGTGAGCTAAAAGCTACTTAAGCACAGCATGTCAAATATCCGACGTGTTTCAAAGAAATAAAAGGGAGGTCTACAATTGGCGAACCTATAAACCTATGGACATGTAGGCTGCCTTCTCCCCACCCCCACCCCCAAAATGGTTGTTTTCGTTACAGTCCACGTTGTTCTATGCTGATCATTTTCTAATTCTAGGTTTTGACATGTGCAACTATTTAACTTATAGTATAAGCTCAATATTGGCTACAGAAACACCATCGCTTTGCCAGATAGTAAATCCAGGTACGAAGTTATAGGCCTACTATACATCGCTAAACAATCTATAGTGTTCAACGTGAGGACAAAAAACACCTGCTGATTAAAAATGAAGCAATCAAACAAAATAAAGAAAATGAAACAAAAACTTTGATTCACAACTAGATTTCTGTGAAGAAACGGTTCAAAGTTGTCTGCGACGACATGACTGGTCGCCCGTAGAGTGTGGCTGGCAATAACTGTCCAAGGGACAAAGGGTCGTTCTCCAGCAACGTGTCCACTGTCTTTACCACAGACGGCTTAGGAGCCTCTGTCGGCTACCTGTGTCTGGTCTAATCATGATCTATTATAGTCTTAAAACAATATCAAGAGTTTCACCAAAAAGCCTGTATATACAAAGAGTTCGCAGTCCGCATGCTGACTGAAGCCGGGTTTTTTACTCCCACCATTTCACCTACACTACAGGTGGGAATAATTGTGAACTCACTCACTGCCTCTGTTAGTGACCATACTTAGCACTTCCCACATTCCACCTTCCAGGTAGGAAGTGAGAAAGTTGACTTCATTCTTTGCAAGGTAGGTATAGGCTGCGAAGTAATCACTAATCACTCTGCGACATTAATGTAGGCTTTTTGGTTTCACCGAGACGACATAGCCTAAATACTGAATTAGGGTCCCCTTAAATTACGGGCTAACACGAAAGACGCCCCCCCCCCCCCCCCCCCCCCCCCCCCCCCCCCCCCCCCCCCCCCCCCCCCCCCCCCCCCCCCCCCCCCCCCCCCCCCCCCCCCCACACACACACACACACACACACACAAAATGGTAAAGGCTTAATTAAAAACTGTACTGTTGCCAGCAAGGGATTAAGAGGGATTATTGAAAACACGTGTAATGTCTTCGAAGATAAATATTGATACAGACAACAGGATTGCCGTTCCTATCTTGAAGACACGTCTATAGAATCAAAAACAGGTGTAAAGGGTCTGTTGAGATAGCTGACTAAACCCTTTACTGGACTCTGTCAGTTTCTGCATGTTTTGTTCTCTTGTCCTTATACTTGCCAAAGGTCTCTGTACACGTAAGCGTTTTTCATTCTTTCGCCATTGCAACAATAGGCCAGTCATTATATGACTTGCATATCACTGTGTTACCATGGTGAAAGAGTGAAGAATGTTCACGTGTACAGGGACCTTAATCAGTCTGCCTGTCTGTTTGTGTTCAGTCCTTGCCGCGTCTCGTTGAGTGGAGCCAGTTGTCTGTCTTCAGTCCTAGTGGAGCCAGTTGTTTGTCTTCAGTCCTTGTGTCTCGTTGAGTGGAGCCAGTTGTCTGTCTTCAGTCCTTGTGTCTCGTTGAGTGGAGCCAGTTGTCTGTCTTCAGTCCTTGTGTCTCGTTGAGTGGAGCCAGTTGTCTGTCTTCAGTCCTTGTGTCTCGTTGAGTGGAGCCAGTTGTCTGTCTTCAGTCCTTCCGTCTCGTTGAGTGGAGCCTGTTGTCTGTCTTCAGTCATTCCGTCTCGTTGAGTGGAACCTGTTTGTCTGTCTTCAGTCATTCCGTCTCGTTGAGTGGAACCTGTTTGTCTGTCTTCAGTCATTCCGTCTCGTTGAGTGGAACCAGCTGTCTGTCTTCAGTCCTTCCGTCTCGTTGAGTGGAACCTGTTTGTCTGTCTTCAGTCATTCCGTCTCGTTGAGTGGAACCTGTTTGTCTGTCTTCAGTCATTCCGTCTCGTTGAGTGGAACCTGTTTGTCTGTCTTCAGTCCTTCCGTCTCGTTGAGTGGAACCTGTTTGTCTGTCTTCAGTCATTCCGTCTCGATGAGTGGAACCTGTTTGTCTGTCTTCAGTCATTCCGTCTCGTTGAGTGGAACCTATTTGTCTGTCTTCAGTCCTTCCGTCTCGTTGAGTGGAACCTGTTTGTCTGTCTTCAGTCATTCCGTCTCGTTGAGTGGAGCCAGTTGTCTGTCTTCAGTCCTTGCATCTCGTTGAGTGGAGCCAGTTGTCTGTCTTCAGTCCTTGTGTCTCGTTGAGTGGAGCCAGTTGTCTGTCTTCAGTCCTTGTGTCTCGTTGAGTGGAGCCAGTTGTCTGTCTTCAGTCCTTGTGTCTCGTTGAGTGGAGCCAGTTGTCTGTCTTCAGTCCTTGTGTCTCGTTGAGTGGAGCCAGTTGTCTGTCTTCAGTCCTTCCGTCTCGTTGAGTGGAGCCAGTTTTCTGTCTTCAGTCCTTGTGTCTCGTTGAGTGGAGCCAGTTGTCTGTCTTCAGTCCTTGTGTCTCGTTGAGTGGAGCCAGTTGTCTGTCTTCAGTCCTTCCGTCTCGTTGAGTGGAGCCAGTTGTCTGTCTTCAGTCCTTGTGTCTCGTTGAGTGGAGCCAGTTGTCTGTCTTCAGTCCTTGTGTCTCGTTGAGTGGAGCCAGTTGTCTGTCTTCAGTCATTCTGTCTCGTTGAGTGGAGCCAGTTGTCTGTCTTCAATCCTAGTGGAGCCAGTTGTCTGTCTTCAGTCCTTGCGTCTCGTTGAGTGGAGTCAGTTGTCTGTCTTCAGTCCTAGTGGAGCCGGTTGTCTGTCTTCAGTCCTTGCGTCTCGTTGAGTGGAGCCAGTTGTCTGTCTTCAGTCCTTGCGTCTCGTTGAGTGGAGCCAGTTGTCTGTCTTCAGTCATTCCATCTCGTTGAGTGGAGCCAGATGTCTGTCTTCAGTCCTTGCGTCTCGTTGAGTGGAGCCAGTTGTCTGTCTTCAGTCATTCCGTCTCGTTGAGTGGAGCCAGTTGTCTGTCTTCAGTCCTTGTGTCTCGTTGAGTGGAGCCAGTTGTCTGTCTTCAGTCCTTGCGTCTCGTTGAGTGGAGCCAGTTGTCTGTCTTCAATCCTTCCGTCTCGTTGAGTGGAGTCAGTTGTCTGTCTTCAGTCCTTGCGTCTCATTGAGTGGAGCCTGTCTGTCTTCAGTCCTTGCATCTCGTTGAGTGGAGCCTGTCTGTCTTCAGTCCTTGCATCTCGTTGAGTGGAGCCTGTCTGTCTTCAGTCCTTGTGTCTCGTTGAGTGGAGCCAGCTGTCTATCTTCAGTCCTTCCGTCTCGTTGAGTGGAGCCCGTTGTCTGTCTTCAGTCCTTGCGTCTCGTTGAGTGGAGTCAGTTGTCTGTCTTCAATCCTAGTGGAGCCAGTTGTCTGTCTTCAGTCCTTGCGTCTCGTTGAGTGGAGACAGTTGTCTGTCTTCAATCCTTGCGTCTCGTTGAGTGGAGTCAGTTGTCTGTCTTCAGTCCTAGTGGAGCCGGTTGTCTGTCTTCAGTCCTTGTGTCTCGTTGAGTGGAGCCAGTTGTCTGTCTTCAGTCCTAGTGGAGCCGGTTGTCTGTCTTCAGTCCTTGTGTCTCGTTGAGTGGAGCCAGTTGTCTGTCTTCAATCCTTCCGTCTCGTTGAGTGGAGCCAGTTGTCTGTCTTCAATCCTAGTGGAGCCGGTTGTCTGTCTTCAGTCCTTGTGACTCGTTGAGTGGAGCCAGTTGTCTGTCTTCAGTCCTTGCGTCTCGTTGAGTGGAGTCAGTTGTCTGTCTTCAGTCCTAGTGGAGCCAGTTGTCTGTCTTCAGTCCTTGCGTCTCGTTGAGTGGAGCCAGTTGTCTGTCTTCAGTCCTTGTGTCTCGTTGAGTGGAGCCAGTTGTCTGTCTTCAGTCCTTGTGTCTCGTTGAGTGGAGCCAGTTGTCTGTCTTCAGTCCTTGCGTCTCGTTGAGTGGAGCCAGTTGTCTGTCTTCAGTCCTTGCGTCTCGTTGAGT
The DNA here is from genome assembly GCA_017654935.2 of Phymorhynchus buccinoides. NCBI lineage: Eukaryota > Metazoa > Mollusca > Gastropoda > Neogastropoda > Raphitomidae > Phymorhynchus > Phymorhynchus buccinoides. Next base: position 59,393,116 of record CM065692.1, read on the forward strand.
GGAGCCAGTTGTCTGTCTTCAATCCTAGTGGAGCCAGTTGTCTGTCTTCAGTCATTCCATCTCGTTGAGTGGAGCCAGATGTCTGTCTTCAGTCCTTGCGTCTCGTTGAGTGGAGCCAGTTGTCTGTCTTCAGTCATTCCGTCTCGTTGAGTGGAGCCAGTTGTCTGTCTTCAGTCCTTGTGTCTCGTTGAGTGGAGCCAGTTGTCTGTCTTCAGTCCTTGCGTCTCGTTGAGTGGAGCCAGTTGTCTGTCTTCAATCCTTCCGTCTCGTTGAGTGGAGTCAGTTGTCTGTCTTCAGTCCTTGCGTCTCATTGAGTGGAGCCTGTCTGTCTTCAGTCCTTGCATCTCGTTGAGTGGAGCCAGTTGTCTGTCTTCAGTCCTTGCATCTCGTTGAGTGGAGCCTGTCTGTCTTCAGTCCTTGTGTCTCGTTGAGTGGAGCCAGCTGTCTATCTTCAGTCCTTCCGTCTCGTTGAGTGGAGCCCGTTGTCTGTCTTCAGTCCTTGCGTCTCGTTGAGTGGAGTCAGTTGTCTGTCTTCAATCCTAGTGGAGCCAGTTGTCTGTCTTCAGTCCTTGCGTCTCGTTGAGTGGAGACAGTTGTCTGTCTTCAATCCTTGCGTCTCGTTGAGTGGAGTCAGTTGTCTGTCTTCAGTCCTAGTGGAGCCGGTTGTCTGTCTTCAGTCCTTGTGTCTCGTTGAGTGGAGCCAGTTGTCTGTCTTCAGTCCTAGTGGAGCCGGTTGTCTGTCTTCAGTCCTTGTGTCTCGTTGAGTGGAGCCAGTTGTCTGTCTTCAATCCTTCCGTCTCGTTGAGTGGAGCCAGTTGTCTGTCTTCAATCCTAGTGGAGCCGGTTGTCTGTCTTCAGTCCTTGTGACTCGTTGAGTGGAGCCAGTTGTCTGTCTTCAGTCCTTGCGTCTCGTTGAGTGGAGCCAGTTGTCTGTCTTCAGTCCTAGTGGAGCCAGTTGTCTGTCTTCAGTCCTTGCGTCTCGTTGAGTGGAGCCAGTTGTCTGTCTTCAGTCCTTGTGTCTCGTTGAGTGGAGCCAGTTGTCTGTCTTCAGTCCTTGTGTCTCGTTGAGTGGAGCCAGTTGTCTGTCTTCAGTCCTTGCGTCTCGTTGAGTGGAGCCAGTTGTCTGTCTTCAGTCCTTGCGTCTCGTTGAGTGGAGCCAGTTGTCTGTCTTCAATCCTAGTGGAGCCAGTTGTCTGTCTTCAGTCCTTGCATCTCGTTGAGTGGAGCCAGTTGTCTGTCTTCAGTCCTTGCGTCTCGTTGAGTGGAGCCAGTTGTTTGTGTTTGTCTCCTCAATTCTTCTGGGCCAAGTCAGCATTTATGATTCTGGGTCTTTCAGTCTTGGTAACAAAGCCTGCCATTGTACTTTTCTTTCCACGCCTTGGCCTATTAATGATGGCTGTGTCAGACCAATTGACATAGGCTAGAACACCTAGGCTACATCCAGATGTTGTTATAATATGATATGAATAGTTATGCGGGGATTGTCTTTAGCCGAAGACGGAGTCTGGCTGCCCACGTGGCGGGGCAATCAAAAACGGTCACACACGTAGGCCCTAAAATAATGTTCTCATCCGTAGCTAATGCACTTGTACCATAGTGTTCAAGTGCTTCCGCTGTTGGGATGATCCCTGGAGTCTTTTAGCCAGGGTAAGCCGATAACAACTTTTCTTTCCACCATTATTTAGGCCCCTAACTTCTTCCTGCTGTAGTATGTTCTTTGTAGCGCGACAGCAGGGTAGTGCGTGAAATGTGGATAACTGGGGATAGCTCTCTCTCTCTCTCTCTCTCTCTCTCTCTCTCTCTCTCTCTCTCTCTCTCTCTCTCTCTCTCTCTCTCTCTCTCTCTCTCTCTCTCTCTCTCTCTCTCTCTCACACACACACACACACACACACACACACACACACACACACACACACACACACACACACACACACACACACACACACACACACACACACACACACACACACACACACACACACACACACATACACACACACACACACACACACATATATATATATATATATATACAGAACAAAAGACACAGGCAAACAAGGTTGGTTGTTTTTGTTTTTTTGTTTTTTTGCTGTCCCATCTTCTGGGCTGTACAGTGGCGTTGCTCCCACGCCGCTCGTTCCGAATCCCAATTCGCAGCTACACCCGGGTTTGTTCAAGTCGCAGAAACCGAGACCAGCAGTCCAAGGGGAGCGAATCTATGTTAGGCCGTCAGGAGGCAACCAACCGAGGAGACACTGCACTTCTGCTGAGTCACTTCGGTGGAGTTCAGTGGAGCCTGTTCAGGACACCACCTACTAAGCCCCCTACTGACGACACTATTCTCTTAGTCGCGGAGCCAGCGTGAGTGAGGTCCTCCTCCGAGGGCGCCACCACGACCGTCCACCGACAGCTCCCCAGAACACACTGATCCCCATGACTTTGACCCGAACGCACCAAGGCATAGACTGGATTGGAAACCGAAACTGAGGTCACCATGAGAGCAGGGCATGCAAAGCCACAGAATTGGAGACATTTTTTAATTTTATGATTGATGGAAAATGAGGCCGATGATAACGATGATGATGATGCTATGGAGTTCCGTATCGGTCTGAGACTGCATGGCAAGGCTGTATTCTACGCTTCCTTTCATAATGATATCCCGGCGTTAATCAGGCCCGAGAACTACAGACACCTGCAGTGTTGGTCTTGCAATTAGAGCAACACTCTCAGAAACGCATCCGTTAAGCGGATGAACTCGACTGTGTGGCTTCAGTCTTCCCATTGAGCCCATAGCCACTCACTCTGGGTAGGAGTCGGTCCAGGACCGAAAAAAACCTCGCCTCTGATGGGATCCGAACCCAAGACCTCCCAGCCAGTAGTCCGCGACGCTAACCACTACACCACGGCGGCTGGTTGTTTTTCTTCTTTCCCAATATTTCGACGAGATTGATCTGTCTTCCTCGGAGGACTTTATTCTCTCAATTGTATATATAAAGTGGACAGTGACGCTAGTGGATAGTGGATATATAAAGTGGACAGTGACGCATGGAAAAAAGGCCGAATACCTAGATGTCCGGCTCCAAATAAAAGAAGGAAAGCTAATCACTGATGTCTTTAGCAAGCATAACCACAGCTACCTACCGCCCAACAGTTGCCATCCCCCATCTGTATTCAAAGGCCTAGTGTCATCAGTGGGCACACGACTACGCATGATTTGTAGTCAAGACGAAACTCTGAAAGAAAGGATCCAGGAGTACGCTAAATATTTCGCTCTCTCAGGCTGGAATATCAACAAAGCAAAAAAAGAACTGGAAAGAGGAGCCAGGAAAAACAGAAATCACATATTGGAAAGAGAAAGGGAAAAGAAAGATAAAAAAAACTAGCATGGGTCACCACATACGATCCCAGGATCCCATCAAAATCCAAAATAATCAAACAGAATCTACATCTCCTCTATTCGGACAAACGGAATCAGGAAATATTCCCCAAAAGCATGATCATCGCTGCTGACAGACGAAGAAAAAATCTAGGGGAAATGTATAAGCCCTCGGTACCCAAACCTTTCCCTATCCATGGACCTAATCCCAAACCAGGGTTTCACTGCTGCTCAGCAAAAAGGTGTGACACGTATGCGCACTCAACAGACACAGAGTCATTTAGGTCTCCATGGGACAATAGGAAATGGACAATCAGGCAGCCGCTGACCTGTACCACGCCAAACGTCATCTATGTGATCAAATGCAACGAACACCCAGAGGAACTATAAATAGGATCCACAAAATGCTTGAAGAAACGTTGGGCGAACCACAAATCCGATATCAAACTAGGAAAGACTACAAAATGTAGCGTGTCACAACACATAGCAAGCAAAAAACATCCAACAGACAGTTCTTACAGTTACTTGCAAATCTTCTCTGTTGAAACTGTCACAAATCCAGACAAACTCCTACAAAGAGAAATCTGGTGGCAGTGCAACGTCGGCACACTGTACAAAGGTCTAAACACCAGAAAGGACTTTAATACCATGCTTCAGTACCAGAACAGAATACTTTTTTAGGAACCAATGCACAGACAAAGTGCTGACAGACAATAGAAGTCAAATACTGCAGAATAAGCCTCCAAAAGTGCGATATGTAATGAAATGACTGATGCGTGGGTGGTGAGGTGGGGGTGGTGAAGTGAGAGAGTGACTTTTGGTGGAAGAGGAGACAGTGATAATATGTGGGTAGATGGGGAAGAACATGTGTGGGAGAATGTGTGGGATAATATATATGTGGGTCAAGCAATTATTTACTTGTAATAACCCTTAGATTTAGAATAAGAATGTACATACGTAAATTATGAACTAAGACGTGTCGGTACAAATGTTCATATGGACACATATCCATATATGCGGACATAGACACACCTACGTCTGAAAATGACTATTATTTGTTTTAAAATGTTTTTTAATCTCGATTTGCATTTCCACAGCTTAAAAGAAAACTGTAATACCTTGAAACATTGGCCTCATAAACAATACACTACTTTCATTTACCATACGCAATGCTGTATGTCAACAAAGATTATACCAGGTTCTCGATTTATATATTTGTAGAACTTATAGTATATAGAGAAACAATGAGTCAGATATGAATCATATGGCTTGAATTAATAACATAATATTGCCTAAAAACAAACTACATAGAATACTACATACAAATGGGAACTTCACTCTATTAAATCAATTTTGAATAATTTTCCTCAACAACAAATATGGACAATTTTGAGGTGGTATCAAAAATTGATAGCTACACCTAATGTTCTTTTCACAAGCTTTCTACACAAGAGTGATCGCCCTTATTACACCCAAACCAGTTGACAAACAATCGGAACAATACTCACCATCAACTCGCATTTAGTTCAGCTGAATGCACAGGCAGTACGTGCTTTACTTTTATGACAGAATTTTAAAGAAAAGGTATGTAAGACTAGAATAACAGTATTATTGCTACATTTGTGCGTATATTTATCCAATTTATAAACACAGTGTATATATGTTTATAGGTGTAAAAAAAAGGGGGGGGAAAAAGGAAGGGGGGGGGGGAAGTTAGGTGGGGATATGTATACATATAATTTGGTGTATATGTGGGTGGGTGGGTGTGGGTGTGTAATGGTGGGGGGTGAGTCTGTGTGTGTGTATGTGTGTGTGTGTGTGTGCACACGCGCGCGCGCGCACGTGTGTGTGTGTGTGTGAGTGCATGTGTGTATGTGTGTGTGTGTGTGTGTGCGTGTGCGTGCGTGTGCGTGTACGAAACGAAAGTTTGTCAGTGTGGAAGGGCGTGTATATTTGGGTGCATGAAGATAGATGTATAATTATACTTGTGAAACATGTTACATACTGAATCAAAAGTAACCTACATTTCCGTTTTGCCCCTGATTATCACTAAAGGTCCTTAATAGTACCAAATTACAGATTAATGAATAAGAAAAATCCACATAAAACCTTGTCTTCTTTGAATGTTTTAAAAAGAAATTTGTTTTTGGATTTTAAATATTCCTTTTGTTTTAAGACATATTATAATGTGGCATGTAATATTGTTGTTGCAGTAATCCCCTGACGAAGCGGGCGCAAAGTCTGCGAAAATTTGGGATGAATAAACACCCATAAAAAGCACTCGAACTCCTTGTTTTTAATTTTAATTTCTGTATATATATATATATATATATATATATATATATATATGTAAGTAGAAAGTAAATCCCCTGCTTTGGGTGGCACCACATCACTTGTTTGTTCTGGTAAAAGCCAGTAATAGTGTAAAATAATCAATTAAAACAAGGAGCAGAAGTTTTGGAAATTGTCTTTTTATTTTCCTCCGAATTTTCGCGGACTATGCGTCCGCTTCTTCAGGGAGTAGTTTACTTAAAAAGTTATCGCACGTAAAACAATGTACAGGTCTTTTCACCTTCGGCTGTATAGCTCAACTCATAAAACAATGTACAGGTCTTTTCACCTTCGGCTGTATAGCTCAACTCATAAAACAATGTACAGGTCTTTTCACCTTCGGCTGTATAGCTCAACTCATAAAACAATGTACAGGTCTTTTCACCTTCGGCTGTATAGCTCAACTCATAAAACAATGTACAGGTCTTTTCACCTTCGGCTGTATAGCTCAACTCATAAAACAATGTACAGGTCTTTTCACCTTCGGCTGTATAGCTCAACTCATAAAACAATGTACAGGTCTTTTCACCTTCGGCTGTATAGCTCAACTCATAAAACAATGTACAGGTCTTTTCACCTTCGGCTGTATAGCTCAACTCGCACGTAAAACAATGTACAGGTCTTTTCACCTTCGGCTGTATAGCTCAACTCATAAAACAATGTACAGGTCTTTTCACCTTCGGCTGTATAGCTCAACTCGCACGTAAAACAATGTACAGGTCTTTTCACCTTCGGCTGTATAGCTCAACTCGCACGTAAAACAATGTACAGGTCTTTTCACCTTCGGCTGTTTAGCTCAACTCGCACGTAAAACAATGTACAGGTCTTTTCACCTTCGGCTGTATAGCTCAACTCGCACGTAAAACAATGTACAGGTCTTTTCACCTTCGGCTGTATAGCTCAACTCGCACGTAAAACAATGTACAGGTCTTTTCACCTTCGGCTGTTTAGCTCAACTCGCACGTAAAACAATGTACAGGTCTTTTCACCTTCGGCTGTATAGCTCAACTCATAAAACAATGTACAGGTCTTTTCACCTTCGGCTGTATAGCTCAACTCATAAAACAATGTACAGGTCTTTTCACCTTCGGCTGTATAGCTCAACTCATAAAACAATGTACAGGTCTTTTCACCTTCGGCTGTATAGCTCAACTCATAAAACAATGTACAGGTCTTTTCACCTTCGGCTGTATAGCTCAACTCGCACGTAAAACAATGTACAGGTCTTTTCACCTTCGGCTGTATAGCTCAACTCATAAAACAATGTACAGGTCTTTTCAACTGAGTTGAGCTATACAGCCGAAGGTGAAAAGACCTGTACATTGTTTTACGTGCGAGTTGAGCTATACAGCCGAAGGTGAAAAGACCTGTACATTGTTTTACGTGCGAGTTGAGCTATACAGCCGAAGGTGAAAAGACCTGTACATTGTTTTATGAGTTGAGCTATACAGCCGAAGGTGAAAAGACCTGTACATTGTTTTATGAGTTGAGCTATACAGCCGAAGGTGAAAAGACCTGTACATTGTTTTATGAGTTGAGCTATACAGCCGAAGGTGAAAAGACCTGTACATTGTTTTACGTGCGATAACTTTTTAAGTAAACTACTCCCTGAAGAAGCGGACGCATAGTCCGCGAAAATTCGGAGGAAAATCAGAAAATTTCCAAAACTTCCGCTCCTTGTTTTAATTGATTATTTTACACTATATATATATATGAAAGAAAAATCTCAGTGAATAGCCAGCTCCGTACCCCTACTCTGAAGGACTGAAAAGTTAGTGCATTTGAAATGCAGAATAGTTTGCTTTTATAAAACTTTTCTGTGTCCAATGTCTTTATTATATATATACATACATACGCGCGCGCGCGTGCGCACGCACACACAAAGCAAGCAAGCGCGGTGCGTGCACAGAAAGAGAAAGAGACACAGATATAGAGACACGGAGGCAGACAGAGAGACAAATACAGATAGAAACGTCGAAGCCCAGGGCCGGACCAAGTGGTTCGTAAGGGGATGGGGGGTTTCCGCCGGGGGTTCTTGGAGCTACATAGGTTCCGGGTAGGGGGTAATGCCCCTTTGGGGGGCCCAGGGGGCGAATCCCCAGGACAAGTTTGCAAGTTTGTTATGAAGGCAAAAATCGAGCCATTTATTTTCTTTTCACCCTTGCATTGTAATGTACATGCTTAGGGCTGAGGGGTGTGGGGTCCGTCCGGAAATCAGAACACCCCCCCCCCCCCCCCCCCCCCCCCACCTAGATCCGGCCCTGAAGCCCTCGTTCCAGTGTAAGCTTAGGGCCTACTTTCGTTCTTACGGGACTGTGAGTAAAAAAAGGCAACAATGCAACAATAGCCAAACGATTTCTGCACGGAAGCGGGTCTTTACAGTCAATTTTACGACCTCCTTCAGCAATCCAACAGACAGGCAATGGCGGCAGCAGGTGTAGCAAAGCACACACTACAGCCAAACTCACTGCTTAGAACCCTCCAAGACTGTCCAATGTAGCCGACAGAAAGAGTTTGGGTGCTTACCTACACCTGAACAAAATTAATGTACAGCATAAGAGTTCAGATTAGCGGGCCTATAGCATAATACCTCTTGCTTTGTTTGCCTAGATCGTTTGAGGGCTGAGCATTGCTTCCTAAATGATCCAATCAACAACGAACGAAAGCTTAGCTTAACGTCCTCCCGGCCGAAGCCATACGGGACATAACCAATGAACAAAGATAGAAAACTCATTTTAAAGATCATTCCCTCTACCACCACTAATAAGGTCAGTTCCCATTTTACAAAGGATCCCGCAGTCACCATCATTTTTTTCTCCCAAAAGCCGCTTTCGGCACCAAATCGCCTAGCTGTGTACAGATAAACGACAGAAGAAGAAAGCGATGAGAATATTATGGTGCGCCAAATTGACAAATCTCTCTATAGGTGTTCGATAGAGTTTGGAAACTGTAGATAACTGCTCGACTTAGTTTTATAACCCTAGCTATGTGTTCGATAGAGTTTTACAGCTCTATCGAACAGATAGGTATAGTAGATTTTAAACTCAACTGAACAGAGAAGTAGGGTTTCCACAAAATAATTATATCCAGATAGTTTTTATATCCCAATTTCTGATTGGTACATGGCTAGCAGACAATTTTCTTGCCTTAGCAAATGACCCTGAACTTCTAATGCAACAGTGCTAGACAATTTTAATCAAACATGGCTACCGATCGTCTTCAACGAGCGAATCTACTGGGCGTTTCATCTGTAGTCGAAGCTGCAAAGCGTATTTTGAAGAGTCGCACTCGTAATAGTTTTCACACTGCATTGTTTGATTTTGCACGTTTCACATGAAGACGCAAGCACTTTCTACCAATGAAATGCTCTGTTAGAAGAAAATCACAAAGTGGCGGGCTCACAAACTTTGTTGAGTACCTCGAGAGAGTTTTGAAACTCTACCTAACCACTAGCTATAGTATTCAAACTGCACCCAGCAGTTCGACAGGGTTTCCAAACTCTATCGAACACCTATAGAGAGATTTGTCAATTTGGCGCACCATAGAAGATGTGTATTTTTTCAAATGTTGAGTTTTCTATCCTGATACTCTCCTGGCCTGTTTCTGTGATTGCCTTCAAATGGCTAGCTGACCATGTGACAGTAAAATGTCAGTTGAGTGAATCTCACAACCTGTTTGTCATGACAATGTTGGACAATATAAGAAGGCCTTTACCTCTCAGTTCTCTTTTGTTTGCCCGTATCATTGAAAGTAGCAGCAGCGCCCTCTATTAGGCTGCCCAGAGGGAATGTCTAGACCTACAGGTGTGCTTGTTTCAAACAAACACTCCCATAATATATCCCCCCCCCCCCCTTGGGGATACCGGAGGGTCTTTTGCATAAATAGTTCCCCCACCTTCTGGAAGTTATGTGCTTGTAACTTCCTCTAATATATATATATGTCACACTCTTTGACTCTGCCTTTTCTCTTTGCTTACTGTCATCTATCTTTCTGCCTTACCGGTCCATTCTCCTGCCTTTTTTCACGAAACTCTTTAAAAAAAGATTCCCTCCAGACGAAGTCGGACTTGCTGGGCCAAACTATTTCTTAGTTAGGCGCATAACGGCAGCATGATGCATCTGCGCTCATAATTGACAGGAAACTGAGCGATCGAAGAAGAAGAACAAGAAAGACATCTTTTTTTTCTTTTTTACTGCCATAGCAGATGCATGGGAAAAAGAACTGAAGTGCGTTTACGTGTCCAAGGTGTGTGTGTGTGTGTGTGGGTGTATGAGGTCGCTCCTATTCCTCGATCACCAACCGGATCCTCACCTTCTTGACCCCTATAACCCCACTGAAAGACAGAAGTATAAATGTAAAAAAGAAATCCATAAATTGAGTTAATTCTGATCGCTTCTCGGCCTTTGGGCTAGGACAGTGATTCAGGAACATAAATTTGTGTTTATACCCTGGTTGGTTTGTTCAGCCCGTCGTACATGGCGAAAGCCGATACGTGACGTTAAACTGAACTTCCATCCATAAATTGAGTTATACCCGGACCCACTTTTTCCCAATTAATGTTGGTTTCCCCTTTTAGGTATCTTTGGTGCAAGAGAGAGAGAAGAGGGGGGGGGGGTACTTTGGTCACACACACACACACACACACACACATACACATAGCTACAGAGAGAGTGTGAGACAGAGAGAGAGAAAGAGAGAGAGAGAGAGAGAGAGAGAGAGAGAGAGAGAGAGAGAGAGCACCAATGACATCATTTAGCCCACGGGCATGACAGACAAGGGGTTATCAGTAGGGTAACTTTGGTCAAAAATCCAACAGAAGTGGATACACTGGACAAAAAGCATGAAACTTGGCTAGACACTTTTTTTCTTGTAATTGTGACATACAGCAAACAAACTACTACACGACAAGTGACATTTTCAGAAAAAGTTGCAGAGATAATAACAAGCGTAGAAACAATTCGCAGTGTCACATTGCTATGCTGGATCTGGGCTTTTTACCAAAGGGTGGGCCCTTTACCCTATATTTCCTTAACCTGATGTGATGAATTTTGTGGAGAGTTGTGCATCACCCAAATGTTAAGGGATGTGATGAATTTTGTGGAGAGTTGTGCATCACCCAAATGTTAAGGGATGTGATGAATTTTGTGGAGAGTTGTGTATCACCCAAATGTTAAGGGATGTGATGAATTTTGTGGAGAGTTGTGCATCACCCAAATGTTAAGGGATGTGATGAATTTTGTGGAGAGTTGTGCATCACCCAAATGTTAAGGGATGTGATGAATTTTGTGGAGAGTTGTGTATCACCCAAATGTTAAGGGATGTGATGAATTTTGTGGAGAGTTGTGCATCACCCAAATGTTAAGGGATGTGATGAATTTTGTGGAGAGTTGTGTATCACCCAAATGTTAAGGGATGTGATGAATTTTGTGGAGAGATGTGTATCACCGAAATGTTAAGGGATGTAATTAATTTTGTGGAGAGATGTGTATCACCGAAATATTAAAGGATGTAATGAAATTTGTGGAGAGTTGTGCATCACCAAAATGTTAAAGGATGTGATGAAATTTGTGGAGAGATGTGTATCACCGAAATGAAATTGTAATGAAATTTGTGCTGGTTATTCCAGAAAGTTATATTGTAATGAATAGTCTTTTTATCCAAGGAATCACATTCATTGAGTTAAATAGCCAAATAGAATGCAAACGATAGGTGGTGCTTAATTGCTCGTTAATGGAATGCAAAAGAGTCCCAGTTTGTAATGTCTGTTTGAGTTGTTTTGTGTGAATGAGATCAGAATACAATGCACTGAGAGGAGGGACAGACAACAGACAGACAGAGGCAGAAAGACAGGGAGACAGAGAGAGGCAGAAAGACATGGACACAGAGAGAGAATGTTGTGCGTCCTCCGGCCTGGCACAAACACATATGAGACATTTCTAAAAGAGAATATAAGCAAGAAAAGGGTAATGCAGAAAATAAGAAAACAAATGTGAAGGAAAACTGATTTATTTGTCTTCTTCAAATAAATAAAACAATCTTTGCACTCAAAAAAAAGTTTATCAACAAGCACATAAAACGAAAAACATAATACAAATTGTCTAATATTTGTCTGTATAAGATACTGTTATTGTTCATTCTATTGTCTTGATATAACTGCAAACAGTTTAATCATCTTTTGTGAAAGAAAAGGTAACGGTAATAAAATTATTTGAGTTGAGGAGAGGAAGAGAGAGAAGAAAAGTGAGAGATGCAGGGACGGTGGAAATGGAAAAACAAGAGAGAGAAGAAAAGTGAGAGATGCAGGGACGGTGGAAATGGAAAAACAAGAGAGAGAAGAAAAGTGAGAGATGCAGGGACGGTGGAAATGGAAAAACAAGAGAGAGAAGAAAAGAGAGAGATGCAGGGACGGTGGAAATGGAAAAACAAGAGAGAGAAGAAAAGAGAGAGATGCAGGGACGGTGGAAATGGAAAAACAAGAGAGAGAAGAAAAGTGAGAGATGCAGGGACGGTGGAAATGGAAAAACAAGAGAGAGAAGAAAAGTGAGAGATGCAGGGACGGTGGAAATGGAAAAACAAGAGAGAGAAGAAAAGAGAGAGATGCAGGGACGGTGGAAATGGAAAAACAAGAGAGAGAAGAAAAGTGAGAGATGCAGGGACGGTGGAAATGGAAAAACAAGAGAGAGAAGAAAAGAGAGAGATGCAGGGACGGTGGAAATGGAAAAACAAGAGAGAGAAGAAAAGTGAGAGATGCAGGGACGGTGGAAATGGAAAAACAAGAGAGAGAAGAAAAGTGAGAGATGCAGGGACGGTGGAAATGGAAAAACAAGAGAGAGAAGAAAAGTGAGAGATGCAGGGACGGTGGAAATGGAAAAACAAGAGAGAGAAGAAAAGTGAGAGATGCAGGGACGGTGGAAATGGAAAAACAAGAGAGAGAAGAAAAGTGAGAGATGCAGGGACGGTGGAAATGGAAAAACAAGAGAGAGAAGAAAAGAGAGAGATGCAGGGACGGTGGAAATGGAAAAACAAGAGAGAGAAGAAAAGAGAGAGATGCAGGGACGGTGGAAATGGAAAAACAAGAGAGAGAAGAAAAGTGAGAGATGCAGGGACGGTGGAAATGGAAAAACAAGAGAGAGAAGAAAAGAGAGAGATGCAGGGACGGTGGAAATGGAAAAACAAGAGAGAGAAGAAAAGAGAGAGATGCAGGGACGGTGGAAATGGAAAAACAAGAGAGAGAAGAAAAGTGGAAAAACAAGAGAGAGAAGAAAAGTGAGAGATGCAGGGACGGTGGAAATGGAAAAACAAGAGAGAGAAGAAAAGTGAGAGATGCAGGGACGGTGGAAATGGAAAAACAAGAGAGAGAAGAAAAGTGAGAGATGCAGGGACGGTGGAAATGGAAAAACAAAACATTAAAAAATATCATGTTTGGCTTTTTTTTTTATGAATGAAATAATTAGCAATACATGTACTGACAAAAAGATTATAATTTTTCTTATTCTTCTACAAACTAAACAAAGCATGTCATAATAATAAAGGAATACAAAAGACAACAGTCAAAATAGTAGTATGTAGATCTTCAAAGAAAGGCAACACTAATTTATTTCCATTACAATGGGAATTGATATTGATAACATGAAATAATGGTTATTTCTTTAAGATAAAACCGGTCCAAATGAGAGAGAAAAAAACTACATTACAGCCACCACAAGTCTGGAATAAACGATTAAATTCACACCACCTGATATACAAGAATCCCAACAGAAAGACAAACAAAACAAGTGCACCACTCCTCCAATCCCAACAGACAAACACAACATGTGCACCACTCCTCCAATCCCAACAGACAGACAAAACATGTGCACCACTCCTCCAGTCCCAACAGACAAACAAAACATGTGCACCACTCCTCCAATCCCAACAGACAGACAAAACATGTGCACCGCTCCTCCAATCCCAACAGACAAACACAACATGTGCACCACTCCTCCAATCCCAACAGACAGACAAAACATGTGCACCGCTCCTCCAATCCCAACAGACAGACAAAACATGTGCACCACTCCTCCAGTCCCAACAGACAAACAAAACATGTGCACCACTCCTCCAGTCCCAACAGACAAACAAAACATGTGCACCGCTCCTCCAGTCCCAACAGACAAACAAAACATGTGCACCACTCCTCCAGTCCCAACAGACAAACAAAACATGTGCACCACTCCTCCAATCCCAACAGACAAACATATGTGCACCACTCCTCCAGTCCCAACAGACAAACACAACATGTGCACCGCTCCTCCAGTCCCAACAGACAGACAAAACATGTGCACCGCTCCTCCAATCCCAACAGACAGACAAAACATGTGCACCACTCCTCCAATCCCAACAGACAGACAAAACATGTGCACCACTCCTCCAATCCCAACAGACAAACATATGTGCACCACTCCTCCAGTCCCAACAGACAAACACAACATGTGCACCGCTCCTCCAGTCCCAACAGACAGACAAAACATGTGCACCGCTCCTCCAATCCCAACAGACAGACAAAACATGTGCACCACTCCTCCAATCCCAACAGACAGACAAAACATGTGCACCACTCCTCCAATCCCAACAGTCAGACAAAACATGTGCACCACTCCTCCAATCCCAACAGACAAACATATGTGCACCACTCCTCCAGTCCCAACAGACAAACACAACATGTGCACCGCTCCTCCAGTCCCAACAGACAGACAAAACATGTGCACCGCTCCTCCAATCCCAACAGACAGACAAAACATGTGCACCGCTCCTCCAATCCCAACAGACAGACAAAACATGTGCACCGCTCCTCCAATCCCAACAGACAGACAAAACATGTGCACCACTCCTCCAATCCCAACAGACAGACAAAACATGTGCACCACTCCTCCAGTCCCAACAGACAGACAAAACATGTGCACCACTCCTCCAGTCCCAACAGACAGACAAAACATGTGCACCGCTCCTCCAATCCCAACAGACAGACAAAACATGTGCACCACTCCTCCAATCCCAACAGACAGACAAAACATGTGCACCGCTCCTCCAATCCCAACAGACAAACACAACATGTGCACCGCTCCTCCAGTCCCAACAGACAAACACAACATGTGCACCGCTCCTCCAATCCCAACAGACAAACACAACATGTGCACCACTCCTCCAATCCCAACACCAACATTATAACAACAACAAAAGCTAACAACTTTCTGTTCCACCCTCTATGAATTACAATACAAATAAACTCAAAGAATCCCCCGAAGTCGGAGTGTGGCTGCCCATGTGGCGGGGTAATCAAAAACGGTCACATACGTAATGTTCTCATCCCTAGCTGGTGCATTTGTACCATAGTGTTCAAGTGCTTTGGCTGTTGGGATGATCCCTGGAGTCTTTAAGCCAGGGTATGACAACAACAACAACAACAAACTCAAAGACCAAAATTCACTCCTTATAAAATAATTTGAAATGTACCAAAGAAATCAATAACTACAGTTACAGCAATGTCCCATACGGCCTTTGGCTGAGAGGACGTCAAACATTAACATCCAGACTGTACCTTACAATAACTACAGTTACAGCAATGTCCCATACGGCCTTTGGCCGAGAGGACGTCAAACATTAATATCCAGACTGTACCTTACAATAACTACAGTTACAGCAATGTCCCATACGGCCTTTGGCTCAGAGGACGTCAAACATTAACATCCAGACTGTACCTTACAATAACTACAGTTACAGCAATGTCCCATATGGCCTTTGGCTGAGAGGACGTAAAACATTAACATCCAGACTGTACCTTACAATAACTAAAGTTACAGCAATGTCCCATACGGCCTTTGGCTCAGAGGACGTCAAACATTAACATCCAGACTGTACCTTACAATAACTAAAGTTACAGCAATGTCCCATACGGCCTTTGGCTCAGAGGACGTCAAACATTAACATCCAGACTGTACCTTACAATAACTACAGTTACAGCAATGTCCCATACGGCCTTTGGCTCAGAGGACGTCAAACATTAACATCCAGACTGTACCTTACAATAACTAAAGTTACAGCAATGTCCCATATGGCCTTTGGCTGAGAGGACGTAAAACATTAACATCCAGACTGTACCTTACAATAACTACAGTTACAGCAATGTCCCATATGGCCTTTGGCTGAGAGGACGTAAAACATTAACATCCAGACTGTACCTTACAATAACTACAGTTACAGCAATGTCCCATATGGCCTTTGGCCATTAACATCCAGACTGTACCTTACAATAACTAAAGTAGCAATGGACGGCCTTTGGCTGAGAGGACGTAACATTAACATCCAGACTGTACCTTACAATAACTAAAGTAACAGCAATGTCCCATATGGCCTTTGGCTGAGAGGACGTAACACATTAACATCCAGACTGTACCTTACAACAACTAAAGTTACAGCAATG
The DNA here is from genome assembly GCA_017654935.2 of Phymorhynchus buccinoides. Classification (NCBI taxonomy): domain Eukaryota; kingdom Metazoa; phylum Mollusca; class Gastropoda; order Neogastropoda; family Raphitomidae; genus Phymorhynchus; species Phymorhynchus buccinoides. The sequence goes on from CM065692.1 coordinate 59,409,282, forward strand.
TCCCATATGGCCTTTGGCTGAGAGGACGTAAAACATTAACATCCAGACTGTACCTTACAATAACTAAAGTAACAGCAATGTCCCATACGGCCTTTGGCTGAGAGGACGTAAACATTAACATCCAGACTGTACCTTACAATAACTAAAGTTACAGCAATGTCCCATACGGCCTTTGGCTCAGAGGACGTCAAACATTAACATCCAGACTGCCTTACAATAACTAAAGTTACAGCAATGTCCCATGGCCTTTGGCCCAGAGGACGTCAAACATTAACATCCAGACTGTACCTTACAATAACTAAAGTCCCATACAGCAATGTCCCATATGGCCTTTGGCTGAGAGGACGTAAAACATTAACATCCAGACTGTACCTTACAATAACTACAGTTACAGCAATGTCCCATACGTAAAACATTAACATCCAGACTGCAGCAATTTGGCCTTTGGCTGAGAGGACGTAAAACATTAACATCCAGACTGTACCTTACAATAACTAAAGTTACAGCAATGTCCCATACGGCCTTTGGCTCAGAGGACGTCAAACATTAACATCCAGACTGTACCTTACAATAACTACAGTTACAGCAATGTCCCATACGGCCTTTGGCTCAGAGGACGTCAAACATTAACATCCAGACTGTACCTTACAATAACTACAGTTACAGCAATGTCCCATACGGCCTTTGGCTCAGAGGACGTCAAACATTAACATCCAGACTGTACCTTACAATAACTACAGTTACAGCAATGTCCCATACGGCCTTTGGCTCAGAGGACGTCAAACATTAACATCCAGACTGTACCTTACAATAACTAAAGTTACAGCAATGTCCCATATGGCCTTTGGCTCAGAGGACGTAAAACATTAACATCCAGACTGTACCTTACAATAACTACAGTTACAGCAATGTCCCATACGGCCTTTGGCTCAGAGGACGTCAAACATTAACATCCAGACTGTACCTTACAATAACTAAAGTTACAGCAATGTCCCATATGGCCTTTGGCTGAGAGGACGTAACACATTAACATCCAGACTGTACCTTACAATAACTACAGTTACAGCAATGTCCCATACGGCCTTTGGCTGAGAGGACGTCAAACATTAACATCCAGACTGTACCTTACAATAACTAAAGTTACAGCAATGTCCCATATGGCCTTTGGCTGAGAGGACGTAAAACATTAACATCCAGACTGTACCTTACAATAACTAAAGTTACAGCAATGTCCCATATGGCCTTTGGCTGAGAGGACGTAAAACATTAACATCCAGACTGTACCTTACAATAACGAAAGTAACAGCAATGTCCCATATGGCCTTTGGCTGAGAGGACGTCAAACATTAACATCCAGACTGTACCTTACAATAACTAAAGTTACAGCAATGTCCCATATGGCCTTTGGCTGAGAGGACGTAAAACATTAACATCCAGACTGTACCTTACAATAACTAAAGTAACAGCAATGTCCCATATGGCCTTTGGCTGAGAGGACGTAAAATTAACATCCAGACTGTACCTTACAATAACTAAAGTAACAGCAATGTCCCATACGGCCTTTGGCTGAGAGGACGTCAAACATTAACATCCAGACTGTACCTTACAATAACTAAAGTTACAGCAATGTCCCATATGGCCTTTGGCTGAGAGGACGTCAAACATTAACATCCAGACTGTACCTTACAATAACTACAGTTACAGCAATGTCCCATACGGCCTTTGGCTGAGAGGACGTCAAACATTAACATCCAGACTGTACCTTACAACAACTAAAGTTACAGCAATGTCCCATATGGCCTTTGGCTGAGAGGACGTAACACATTAACATCCAGACTGTACCTTACAATAACTAAAGTTACAGCAGTGTCCCATATGGCCTTTGGCTGAGAGGACGTAACACATTAACATCCAGACTGTACCTTACAATAACGAAAGTAACAGCAATGTCCCATATGGCCTTTGGCTGAGAGGACGTCAAACATTAACATCCAGACTGTACCTTACAACAACTAAAGTTACAGCAGTGTCCCATATGGCCTTTGGCTCAGAGGACGTAAAACATTAACATTCTCTAGAGAAATAGAAAGAAAGAGAAAGAGGGAGAGAAAATATGATACCAAGTAATAACATGTTTCTGCAAAATACCCATTCTGTCAAATCCTTATAACTTAAAACAAGAATACAATTTCAATAATTTTCTTCATATTCTTCCAGCAAGCATTTCAATCAATTAATCAATCAATTATTTATTGTCCCCATTTAAAACAAGGAAATTTGTCTTGCAGTCAATATAAAAGAATACAAAATACAATGCAGTACAATAAATACATACACATTAAAGAGACCGCACACGTGAACACTCCCCACCCCCAACCACGGCAACGCTTAGAACCTAAAAAGAGCAATACATTTGGTAAATCTGATTAACTTTATCCAGCCAGTCCTTTTTAATCTTCTGTGTTCCTAGGCCTCGGCCATATATTGGTAGGGTAGGTGTGAGTCCGGTCTTTGGTTTCCTTGCTTTCTTGTTGTTCTCAACCAACGCATTCCAATTAAAAAAGGACTTAGAAAATACACAGCTACTCAAAGAGTTGGAAACATTTTGAGGGGTCGATTTTTGTTTATTTCTGCAATTAGATAGATCAGTAAATAATGTCAGAAGTGTAAAAAGACTTCAGGGAGAATGAAAGAGGAGGAAGGAGACCCTTGACAGGTCATGTGATCAGGTTTCCATGGTTTCCAGAGCCACGCCCTCGTCTGGTTTGATGTATTTGGTGGGGTCGGCCAGCTTTTGCAGTTTGTCTTTGGTGATTTTCTCGTTGCACATGGGACAGTTATCCTCTGCTTCCAACAGTCTGCAACAACACACCAAGTCGCTACGTCAGTTTTCATACAGTTAACTCATTCAAGTCGTTCCGGACATATATGTCCGGAATTAATAGATAGCTGTCAATTTGATGCATTGCTTCAAGGGAATTAAAACTGTGTGCACACCATACCTTGGTCACTTCTAAACTTGCTTCATTCCCTTAGACCACAATTTTACCTCTGACTTTGCTTTTGTAGTGGGAAAACCAGTCGGTGTAGAGTGTTTCTATAGAAAGTCAAAAGTCTATATATAAAAAAGTCTGATCTACTACTTCCCTCTGTCTAAACCTGAAGCAAAAACCCGTAATCTTTCATTTCTCCTTTTGTTTATATCTGTTTTGTTTGTGTGTATGGCTGGAGTGATTAGTGAGTTTTTTCAATAATTCAAAATCGTTGTGATGTGAAAGAGTTAATTGAGAAAAAATATGCATAGCCTCTTCATGAAAAGTTCAAAACAGCTTTGAAATTACTGTGTCGTCTGCTATCTTACACATGATTTACACTACAAATACAATCCTGCATTCATTGAACAGTCCTCTACGTACCCACCCCACATCCTGAACCCTTGACATATCAAACTGCTGATGGATGGTCTACATTAGTGTCGTCTGCTATCTTACACATGATTTACACAACAAATACAATCCTGCATTCATTGAACAGTCCTCTACGTACCCACCCCACATCCTGAACCCTTGACATATCAAACTGCTGATGGATGGTCTACATTAGTGTTGTGTGCTATCTTACACATGATTTACACAACAAATACAATCCTGCATTCATTGAACAGTCCTCTACGTACCCACCCCACATCCTGAACCCTTGACATATCAAACTGCTGATGGATGGTCTACATTAGTGTTGTGTGCTATCTTACACATGATTTACACAACAAATACAATCCTGCATTCATTGAACAGTCCTCTACGTACCCACCCCACATCCTGAACCCTTGACATATCAAACTGCTGATGGATGGTCTACATTAGTGTTGTGTGCTATCTTACACATGATTTACACAACAAATACAATCCTGCATTCATTGAACAGTCCTCTACGTACCCACCCCACATCCTGAACCCTTGACATATCAAACTGCTGATGGATGGTCTACATTAGTGTTGTGTGCTATCTTACACATGATTTACACAACAAATACAATCCTGCATTCATTGAACAGTCCTCTACGTACCCACCCCACATCCTGAACCCTTGACATATCAAACTGCTGATGGATGGTCTACATTAGTGTTGTGTGCTATCTTACACATGATTTACACAACAAATACAATCCTGCATTCATTGAACAGTCCTCTACGTACCCACCCCACATCCTGAACCCTTGACATATCAAACTGCTGATGGATGGTCTACATTAGTGTTGTGTGCTATCTTACACATGATTTACACTACAAATACAATCCTGCATTCATTGAACAGTCCTCTACGTACCCACCCCACATCCTGAACCCATGACGTATCAAACTGCTGATGGATGGTCTACATTAGTGTTGTGTGCTATCTTACACATGATTTACACTACAAATACAATCCTGCATTCATTGAACAGTCCTCTACGTACCCACCCCACATCCTGAACCCTTGACATATCAAACTGCTGATGGATGGTCTACATTAGTGTTGTGTGCTATCTTACACATGATTTACACAACAAATACAATCCTGCATTCATTGAACAGTCCTCTACGTACCCACCCCACATCCTGAACCCTTGACATATCAAACTGCTGATGGATGGTCTACATTAGTGTTGTGTGCTATCTTACACATGATTTACACAACAAATACAATCCTGCATTCATTGAACAGTCCTCTACGTACCCACCCCACATCCTGAACCCTTGACATATCAAACTGCTGATGGATGGTCTACATTAGTGTTGTGTGCTATCTTACACATGATTTACACAACAAATACAATCCTGCATTCATTGAACAGTCCTCTACGTACCCACCCCACATCCTGAACCCTTGACATATCAAACTGCTGATGGATGGTCTACATTAGTGTTGTGTGCTATCTTACACATGATTTACACAACAAATACAATCCTGCATTCATTGAACAGTCCTCTACGTACCCAACCCACATCCTGAACCCTTGACGTATCAAACTGCTGATGGATGGTCTACATCCCACGAACAACGCATTCATTGAAGGATCTATCATGTCCAAAAAGGGAAATGTGAATTATTGACTCTAGACTCCCAGTTTCTAGCATTTAATAATATTAGTGTTTCCCTTCCACAGACAAATGTCTTGCTAACATTTTCTTCATAAAGATATCTCTCATGTAAGAATTTTTTATATAATTTTTTTTCTTTCTTTTTAACATGTATTGTTTTCTTAACTCCTTTCTATGTTGTATGTGTTTTTAATCGCCTTATGACAGCTGCACCCCCCACTCCCCCACCCAAATCTTGACTGTTCTGTTCTTTTTTTCTGTTGTTATTTTTAACTTTGTTGTTCTTTTGATGGTTTTCAAAACGACCCAGCAGTCATCTTCATCTTTGTTAAATGCAAGCAATAATAAAGAAATAAACAAACTATTGTTGATATTTTGTTACCATTACAGTATGTTGCTTTCCACTGTAAAAAGACAGCAGCGAAACATGGACTCACTTGACAAACTCAGAATGGATGGCTGGAAAGTCGCAGCTTGGGCAGGACGTCAGGTCCTCGCGCAGAATGTGCCTGCCCTGTAAAACGTAATCAGTTAGGGGTTTGTTTGTTTGTCAATCGCTCAGACAGTTTCCTGTCATATGAGCGCTGATGCGTCATGCTGCCGTTATTTGCCTAAGAAATAGCTACGCACCAGCATGTCCGTCTTCGGCTGGAGAAAATCTTTGTAAAAATGTCTAGAACAAAGGCAGGAGAATGGACCAGCAAGGCAGAAAGATGGCAGGCAACAGTAAGCAGAGGGAAAAGGCAGAGTCAAAGAGAGTGACAGATTAGAGGAAGCTACAAGCACAGAACTTCCAGAAGGTGGGGGAACTATTTGTACTGAAAGACCCCCTGGTATCCCCATTGGGGAAAACTTAATCAGTAACGATGAATAAACTAATGTAGTTTGGACACTGATGGGACTGGAACCTTGGGCTTCCCACATTTCAGACTGTGACAGTAAACCACTTTGCCATGGCAACCACCCTAGTACAATTGTGAAAATTCAGCTAAGATCAGGTCTTAACCCCTTCAGTGCCATCTACCATATCTTTCAGACTATAAGGCGAACCTTATTGTTTTTACTTCTTTTCCATTTTACATGTTATTTAAAATTCTATGTGTTTGTTTATTTAATATTATCTTCTTAAATGTATGTGATTCTATGTGATTGTTTATTTAATATTATCTTCTTAAATGTATGTGATTCTATGTGATTGTTTATTTAATATTATCTTCTTAAATGTATGTGATTTTATGTCGTGCCACAACATAATTTCTCTTTATGAAATAATAAAAGTCTTGAGTCACCCCAAAAATTTCATACAAAATTCAGACTTTGTTATGATATTTTCTTACGATATTATTACTCACATTATAAGGTGCAGGGGTCTCCCTCTGTGGAAAAAAAGTATCGCCTTATAGTCTGAAAAATACAGAATTAGTTGCACCTGTGCTGCCTGTTTGCGAGGCCTAGCTGTTCTTCTTGACCTGACCCCACCTGACCTGACCAATAAAACACAACACAACACTACACTACATTGTACAAAACAGCACAACACAATGCTGAGCTAGCATTATGCTATGCTGTGCTGTTCTGTACTGTACTGTAAGTACTGTACTGTACTATGCTAATGTGACTACATTACACTACATTACACTATACTAAACAACAGTGTACTGCATTGCACTGCACTGCACTGTACTGTACTCTGCTCACAGTGACTAGCCAGTAGAGCAGTTGCCACAGTTGGTTCTTGCACTCGGGACACAGGAGCTCAGTCTGCAATACAATACAATACAATACAATGCAACACAACACACTACACTATACTAAACTCACAAAGACCAGGCAGTATGGCAGCTGGTTCTTGCACTCAGGACACAGGAGCTCACAGGGACCAGGCAGTATGACAGCTGGTTCTTGCAATCGGGACACAGGACTTCAGTCTGTAATACAATGCAACACAACACAACACAACACAACACAACACACTACTCTATACTCACAGTGACCAGGCAGTATGACAGCTGGTTCTTGCAATCGGGACACAGGACTTCAGTCTGTAATACAATGCAACACAACACAACACAACACAACACAACACACTACTCTATACTCACAGTGACCAGGCAGTATGACAGCTGGTTCTTGCAATCGGGACACAGGACTTCAGTCTGTAATACAATGCAACACAACACAACACAACACACTACTCTATACTCACAGTGACCAGGCAGTATGGCAGCTGGTTCTTGCACTCGGGACACAGGAGCTCAGTCTCTGCCAGCTGGAAGCCACACACGGGACACGGGGTCAGGGGCTCCTCCTCTTCAGCCTTGTCCGGCTTGCGCACAATCATCTCAATCTGTGGGACCAAGATACAACACCCCTTTATGTGCCTCAGCGCAAAGCCACGGGGCATTCGCTGTGGGCGGTCGTACGATAGACTGGACTAGTGTCCGACTACATCTTCGCCCGCATGTTGTGCCCCTAGTTACGTGACCTCTCTTATTCAAAGCCTTGATTGAAATTCAAGGTCCATCGCCCATGGCAAATGGTCTATTGGAGTTGTGCTTTGAGAACTCTGGCACGATTATCTCAATCCAACAAGTGACCACATCCTACAATCATGTCCACTGTTCCAACAGTGAAGAAAACAGACCTGGCCTGACCACGTCTCTGTGGACCAGAAGCTCTTTGGAAGCCTGGAGGACCTGCAGCATACGGCCGCCTTCATATTGGATGCTGGGGTGTCCCTCTGACGTAGGAGAAGAAGAAGAAGAAGAAGAAGATCTCAATCCTCAAGGCCACGACCCAAACCAGGATTGGACACTGTATCTTTTCCTTTCCAGAGTGCAACTATAATTGGTCTTTTTTCTTTAGCACTAGTTCATTTAGGACCTGTCAGGTTGTACATTTATAGCCCAAACACACTCGCACTCACACACGCTTACACATGCGCGCACACGCACACACACACTCCCCTCCCCTTTCAACACCCCCCTCCACCCCTCTTCCTCCTCCCCTCTCCCCAATTCACACACACACACTTGCCTTCTTCTTGTACTTGGCGTCGATGTTGTTGCGGTACTCTGGCCTCATGAGCAAGGCCGCAAAGCTGAAGGAGGAGTTCTTCAGGTTGGCCCGGTGACACTCGATCACCGTGGACGTCAGGATGGGCACAATGTCTGCAACAGTCAAAGGAACATGGTACTAATTCACACTCGTGTCTGTGGACGTCAGGATGGGCACAATGTCTGCAACAGTCAAAGGAACATGGTACTAATTCACACTCGTGTCTGTGCACTCTTCAGTTGCTAAGGCTTGGAAGTATTCCAGACTGTATGTTCCCTTACAGAAAAAAGCCACTTTTTTGTCTTTTGCGTTGAAGAGTGCACAAGAAGAAAAGTGAATATTACCTGGATCACATCTCTGAAGCCTTATCTTCCTAAAGTACACTCGCTCTCAAAAAGCGTAAGCATTCGTTAATCTAGACAAAAAGAAAGTTGTTGCGCTTTAATGGTACAATGGCTATATTCATGGTTTCATCTGGGGTTCTTACTTCCCTTGATTTATGTGACTTGCTGACTGATACAGTCCCCTGTTTGGAGGAACTTCCGGTGGCTATGGCAGAAACCGAAACTGTAGTAGGAACTAATCGGCGTTGATATGTGCATGAATGCCTTGCTGTCTCTGCAGTACATGATTACGCGAATATAATACATTTCAATATTCTGTATTCGCTACATTTTCTTTGTTTCCTTTCGTGGTATGTGTTTACCACATGGTTATGCCACGATGTGGCCCAGATCTGTATCACTATCAATAAATCCTTTGATAGTCTTACGACCCATCACTTGAGAAATCCGCGTCCCATGATCATGGAAATGGCGCGCTGGAAAGACAAAATGGCCATCCTCAACTCCGGAAGGGAAGCCCTGAAGAAGAAAGGGGTAAAAGTCGCTGGGGACCTGACCACACGCCAGAGGTCCCCTGACCACACGCCAGAGGGCCCCTGACCACACGCCAGAGGTCCCCTGACCACACGCCAGAGGTCCCCTGACCACACGCCAGAGGGCCCCTGACCACACGCCAGAGGGCCCCTGACCACACGCCAGAGGGCCCCTGACCACACGCCAGAGGGCCCCTGACCACACGCCAGAGGGCCCCTGACCACACGCCAGAGGTCCCCTGACCACACGCCAGAGGGCCCCTGACCACACGCCAGAGGGCCCCTGACCACACGCCAGAGGGCCCCTGACCACACGCCAGAGGGCCCCTGACCACACGCCAGAGGGCACCTGACCACACGCCAGAGGGCACCTGACCACACGCCAGAGGGCCCCTGACCACACGCCAGAGGGCACCTGACCACACGCCAGAGGGCCCCTGACCACACGCTAGAGGTCCCCTGACCACACGCCAGAGGGCCCCTGACCACACGCGCGTGCGTGCGTGCGTGCGTGCGTGTGTGTATGTGTGTGTGTGTGTGTGTGTGTGTGCGTGTGTGTGCAGTTTGCTCAGTTGCAGTCTTTGTGATCGAATAATCACAACTGGGTTTTAAATGTGAACTGAGCCAAACAAATCAAATGAGAAACATGCACTTTGTATAAAAATAAGACAGAGGTGTGTGAAGCAGAGATTCAGTGCGACGTGGACGACAGGAGATCAACATGCTGCACGCACAGTGGTGACAGTCGTACGTCTTCTTTGGTTGTTCCTTGCCCATTTTATTTGTAGCAACTTCCACGATTCGGTACGAGTAGGCCGTGTGTGCCGGTGGAATGGATGACACGAACTCACAAAGCAGGCATCCTGTGCGCCAATAGCAGTCTAAACAAAGACTTTCGGTGTGGGGCAGGATAAACATCCCCATTCGGAAAAAGAAGAATGTCTAGCGTACTAACATCGGCCCGGATATAGAAGCGATCACTTTTTGCGACTCTGCGCGCTAGAGATAAACAAGCACATTCACTCTTGCAAGCAGGCTTCGATAAAACGGCCAATAGAAATATCCACATTTTGTCGCATGACTTGCAAATATCATATGGCATGCAGAATTGAAAAACTAAATTTAAAAAAAAATGAACTAAAGTTCAAATTAAAAGTGACAGAAGTAGTGTTTTTGATATTAAAAATAAAAACTTGCTGATGTAGTGGAGATATCTGACTTACGAGATGGGAACTTGCTGATGTAGTGGAGATATCTGACTTACGAGATGGGAACTTGCTGATGTAGTGGAGATATCTGACTTACGAGATGGGAACTTGCTGATGTAGTGGATATATCTGACTTACGAGATGGGAACTTGCTGATGTAGTGGAGATATCTGACTTACGAGATGGGAACTTGCTGATGTAGTGGAGATATCTGACTTACGAGATGGGAACTTGCTGATGTAGTGGAGATATCTGACTTACGAGATGGGAACTTGCTGATGTAGTGGAGATATCTGACTTACGAGATGGGAACTTGCTGATGTAGTGGAGATATCTGACTTACGAGATGGGAACTTGCTGATGTAGTGGAGATATCTGACTTACGAGATGGGAACTTGCTGATGTAGTGGATATATCTGACTTACGAGATGGGAACTTGCTGATGTAGTGGATATATCTGACTTACGAGATGGGAACTTGCTGATGTAGTGGATATATCTGACTTACGAGATGGGAACTTGCTGATGTAGTGGAGATATCTGACTTACGAGATGGGAACTTGCTGATGTAGTGGAGATATCTGACTTACGAGATGGGAACTTGCTGATGTAGTGGAGATATCTGACTTACGAGATGGGAACTTGCTGATGTAGTGGAGATATCTGACTTACGAGATGGGAACTTGCTGATGTAGTGGAGATATCTGACTTACGAGATGGGAACTTGCTGATGTAGTGGAGATATCTGACTTACGAGATGGGAACTTGCTGATGTAGTGGAGATATCTGACTTACGAGATGGGAACTTGCTGATGTAGTGGATATATCTGACTTACGAGATGGGAACTTGCTGATGTAGTGGAGATATGACTTACGAGATGGGAACTTGCTGATGTATTGAGATATCTGACTTACGAGATGGGAACTTGCTGATGTTGTGGAGATATCTGACTTACGAGATGGGAACTTGCTGATGTAGTGGAGATATGACTTACGAGATGGGAACTTGCTGATGTATTGAGATATCTGACTTACGAGATGGGAACTTGCTGATGTAGTGGAGATATGACTTACGAGATGGGAACTTGCTGATGTATTGAGATATTTGACTTACGAGATGGGAACTTGCTGATGTAGTGGAGATATGACTTACGAGATGGGAACTTGCTGATGTATTGAGATATCTGACTTACGAGATGGGAACTTGCTGATGTTGTGGAGATATCTGACTTACGAGATGGGAACTTGCTGATGTAGTGGAGATATCTGACTTACGAGATGGGAACTTGCTGATGTTGTGGAGATATCTGACTTACGAGATGGGAACTTGCTGATGTAGTGGAGATATCTGACTTACGAGATGGGAACTTGCTGATGTAGTGGAGATATCTGACTTACGAGATGGGAACTTGCTGATGTTGTGGAGATATCTGACTTACGAGATGGGAACTTGCTGATGTAGTGGAGATATCTGACTTACGAGATGGGAACTTGCTGATGTAGTGGAGATATCTGACTTACGAGATGGGAACTTGCTGATGTAGTGGAGATATCTGACTTACGAGATGGGAACTTGCTGATGTTGTTAGCCACACGGATCAGCATGCGAGCTCCTTTCAAGTGATCTCCCCTCTTCACATGGATCTGCCAATATGTTTTTGCATTGATTTAGAAAGGCAACAATTTAGCAAATATGTGACCCAGCACCACGAAAGGGACATTAAGTCGCTGGGCTAGTTTCTCACAACAGGCTTGCAAACTCAAAAACCTTTTTCTTTTTTTCAATTTTGAGTTATGGGCATTTTCGTGCTCTCTAAAATCTCATCTTTTATATTTATACAGGACAATCCTTGTTATGGTCTCTAAATACTCCAAAAAGTGCTTTTAAATGAGTAGGTTGATGCATGTTCTTCAGCTAGGCTAAACTTTAGACTGTGATTTCTCAAAATGGCCGACAGTCACCCTACCAACTTTAAATGCTTATAACTCTCAAACGGAAAACGTTACAAGAATTGTTCTTATATCATTTGAAAGAGAATTGTCTGAAGTTTGTAGCTGTACCATTATCTCAGAATGGTCATTTTGACACTTAATGTCTCTTTCATGGTGCTGGGTCACATATTTAATTAATAAGCTTGCTATTTGAGGAACCAAATCAGACTTACGAGATGGACATATGTGTGATGCTATTGAATTTTGAAAATGGCGTACAATTATTTACAATAGAGTTCAGTATAAATCTTCAAAATAAACACATTGGCTCATTTTCATAGATATTTCAAACATAAATTTAAGTCATGTTTTGTATAGCCTGTCGACTATTGAACATATATGTGCGTGATTTGTGCCCCTCAGTATACAATGACAGCCAACAGTGATGCAGCATGGGATCTGACAACACAACACTGACAACACAACACTGACAACACAACACGTCTATAATGCCTGTCGACTATTGAACATATATGTGCGTGATTTGTGCCCCTCAGTATACAATGACAGCCAACAGTGATGCAGCATGGGATCTGACAACACAACACTGACAACACAACACTGACAACACAACACGTCTATAATGCCTGTCGACTATTGAACATATATGTGCGTGATTTGTGCCCCTCAGTATACAATGACAGCCAACAGTGATGCAGCATGGGATCTGACAACACAACACTGACAACACAACACTGACAACACAACACGTCTATAATGCCTGTCGACTATTGAACATATATGTGCGTGATTTGTGCCCCTCAGTATACAATGACAGCCAACAGTGATGCAGCATGGGATCTGACAACACAACACTGACAACACAACACTGACAACACAACACGTCTATAATGCCTGTCGACTATTGAACATATATGTGCGTGATTTGTGCCCCTCAGTATACATATGACAGCCAACAGTGATGCAGCATGGGATCTGACAACACAACACACCTATAATGTCTTTTGGTGTTGTACCCTGGCTTAAAGACTCCAGGGATCATCCCAACAGCCGAAGCACTTGAACACTATGGTACAAAATGCACCAGTTAGGGATGAGAACATTACGTGTGTGACCGTTTTTAATTACTCCAACACGTGGGCAGCCACACTCCGACTTCGGAAGACTTTGGACTGATGATGTTATGCTAGGAGCTTGCCATGGCTAAAAACAATCCCCGCATAACTATGCAGAACATAACATTTTGATGTAGCCTTGGTGTTCTAGCTTATGTCAATTGGTCTGACACAGCCTTATGCCAAGGTGAGCACACCAATAATGACATCTCCCTAACATCTGGTTGCTCCATTGGCGGTAAAGAAACATTTTACGTCCTCATAGCAATCACTCTTAGCGACAAGATGGTCTGGTTCGGTTGTCGTAGAAATGGCCGCAGAGCCGGGGGCAGTGGGTGGATGCCTCGTGCCTCCATACGGGGAGCTGGACAACCCCGCCCCCTCCACCAGTCTCTCCCTGTGAGGATACCGGAGGAGGGTCTTTCATACAAATAGTTCCCCCACCTTCTGGAAGTTCTGTTTGTAACTTCCTTTATTTTGGAAATAAAAACCTTGAACATCTAATCTTTCACTCTGCCTTTTCCGTTAGCTTTCCATCATCTACTATCTTTCTGACTTATTGGCCCATTCTCCTGCCTTTTTTCCCCAAAAAAAATCTTCCAAATCATTTTCTCCTTTGAGCTCCTCCGAAATCGGAATGTGTCGGCTGTACGCAGCGGGGAGACCAGTGAAAACTGAAAAAACAGACACATAGGTACCTTACCCAGTATGGCCATATGGCCTGGGAACGCATAAGAAGAAGGACGCAAAGCAGTTGATGGTCGTTGGGCGGAGGGTCTGGGCGGGAGTTGAGGGGGGGACGCCTGGCGATGTCTTCGGGTTGTTCCATTGTTGCAAGTATTAGGTACTTTATAGTGACAGAGGCATCTCTGTGAAATTTGGGTTGCTCCCACCTGAAAAGCGTGTCACAGCCAGAGGTGTGCCACCCTTTTTTTTTTGCATGCAATTTTTCTGTGACTGATGAGGAAGGTGGGGTAAATTTTGACCAAATGACAACTTTTTCGTTGCCACTGGGATTAACGTGTGCTGAGTGCATGGGCACACGGGGCCTCGGTTTATTTCCTCATCCGATAGATTCCACGTTCAGGCCTAGTGCAAAGTGAGAGGAAAACCTCCCTGTACCCAGGTTCGAACTCGGGTTTACTTGACACAAGGCGAACGCGTTACCTCTGTGCCACTCTACACAAGCCCATGCTACTTTACAAAGAAAAATAACTGGAGAAACTCTAGGGAAACAATAACTCCGGAGATCGCGTCCATCCCAGTGCTGGCCAACTGACTTTGACAATCTTCTTCTTCTTCTGCGTTCCCAAGCCATATGGCCATAATGGGTAAGGTACGTATGTGTCCGGTTTTCAGTTTTCACTGGTCTCACCGCTGCATACAGCCGACACATTCCGATTTCGGAGGAGCTCAAAGGAGAAAAAGTATTTGGAAGAGGTTTTTTTAAAAGGCAGGAGAATGGGCCAATAAGTCAGAAAGACAGTAGATGATAGAAAGCAAAGGGAAAAGGCAGAGTCAAAGAGAGTGGCAGATTAGAGGAAGTTACAAGCACAGAACTTCAAAAATGTGGAGTAACTATTTTTACAATGATGTAGCTGTGCAGCAGCAGGAGGTTGGAGGCCATCTCACTGGGGATCTTGATGCAGTTGGCCTTCAGCTCCTGGAACATGCTGAACAGCACTGACCTTGACGATGATGTAGCTGTGCAGCAGCAGGAGGTTGGAGGCCATCTCACTGGGGATCTTGATGCAGTTGGCCTTCAGCTCCTGGAACATGATGAACAGCACTGACCTTGACGATGATGTAGCTGTGCAGCAGCAGGAGGTTGGAGGCCATCTCACTGGGGATCTTGATGCGGTTGGCCTTCAGCTCCTGGAACATGCTGAACAGCACTGACCTTGACGATGATGTAGCTGTGCAGCAGCAGGAGGTTGGAGGCCATCTCAATGGGGATCTTGATGCGGTTGGCCTTCAGCTCCTGGAACATGCTGAACAGCACTGACCTTGACGATGATGTAGCTGTGCAGCAGCAACAGGAGGTTGGAGGCCATCTCACTGGGGATCTTGATGCGGTTGGCCTTCAGCTCCTGGAACATGCTGAACAGCACTGACCTTGACGATGATGTAGCTGTGCAGCAGCAGGAGGTTGGAGGCCATCTCACTGGGGATCTTGATGCGGTTGGCCTTCAGCTCCTGGAACATGCTGAACAGCACTGACCTTGACGATGATGTAGCTGTGCAGCAGCAGGAGGTTGGAGGCCATCTCACTGGGGATCTTGATGCGGTTGGCCTTCAGCTCCTGGAACATGCTGAACAGCACTGACCTTGACGATGATGTAGCTGTGCAGCAGCAGGAGGTTGGAGGCCATCTCACTGGGGATCTTGATGCGGTTGGCCTTCAGCTCCTGGAACATGCTGAACAGCACTGACCTTGACGATGATGTAGCTGTGCAGCAGCAGGAGGTTGGAGGCCATCTCACTGGGGATCTTGATGCGGTTGGCCTTCAGCTCCTGGAACATGCTGAACAGCACTGACCTTGACGATGATGTAGCTGTGCAGCAGCAGGAGGTTGGAGGCCATCTCACTGGGGATCTTGATGCGGTTGGCCTTCAGCTCCTGGAACATGCTGAACAGCACTGACCTTGACGATGATGTAGCTGTGCAGCAGCAACAGGAGGTTGGAGGCCATCTCACTGGGGATCTTGATGCGGTTGGCCTTCAGCTCCTGGAACATGCTGAACAGCACTGACCTTGACGATGATGTAGCTGTGCAGCAGCAGGAGGTTGGAGGCCATCTCACTGGGGATCTTGATGCGGTTGGCCTTCAGCTCCTGGAACATGCTGAACAGCACTGACCTTGACGATGATGTAGCTGTGCAGCAGCAGGAGGTTGGAGGCCATCTCACTGGGGATCTTGATGCGGTTGGCCTTCAGCTCCTGGAACATGCTGAACAGCACTGACCTTGACGATGATGTAGCTGTGCAACAGCAGGAGGTTGGAGGCCATCTCACTGGGGATCTTGATGCGGTTGGCCTTCAGCTCCTGGAACATGCTGAACAGCACGTCATGGGCACTGCGGTAGTTGCCTGAACACACACACACTTCATATTTTTAACCCTTTTCGCCACCAGCAATTTTTCAGCAAAAAACTTCCATTAACTCATTCTACCCCATTTACGAGTATACTTGCAAACTCAAGCCAACCATATCTGCCCATTTACGAGTTAACTCGTAATACAAACCCATCTTCAAACTGAAGTGTCTAGCTTGGTTCTCATCCTCAAATTGTTCACTTTGGTAGCTTTAACCTGTTTACAAACACTTCCTTACAAGATGATGGTGAGCTGGGTTTAAAGAAAAAAAGAAACCTATACACAGTGTGTGCACGCATTACCAGTGCTCTGCTGGCCATGATGGTGAGTTGCTGTTTATAGAAACCTATACACAGTGTGTGCACACATTACCAGTGCTCTGCTCCTCTGGCCATGATGATGGTGAGGTTTTTTTTTATAGAAACCTATACACAGTGTGTGCACGCATTACCAGTGCTCTGCTGGCCATGATGATGGTGAGTTGTTTATAGAAACCTATACACAGTGTGTGCACACATTACCAGTGCTCTGCTCCTCTCTGGCCATGATGATGGTGAGTTGTTTTTTTATAGAAACCTATACACAGTGTGTGCACGCATTACCAGTGCTCTGCTGGCCATGATGATGGTGAGTTGTTGTTTATAGAAACCTATACACAGTGTGTGCACACATTACCAGTGCTCTGCTGGCCATGATGATGGTGAGTTGTTGTTTATAGAAACCTATACACAGTGTGTGCACGCATTACCAGTGCTCTGCTGGCCATGATGATGGTGAGTTGTTGTTTAAAGAAACCTATACACAGTGTGTGCACACATTACCAGTGCTCTGCTGGCCATGATGATGGTGAGTTGTTTATAGAAACCTATACACAGTGTGTGCACGCATTACCAGTGCTCTGCTGGCCATGATGATGGTGAGTTGTCGTTTAAAGAAACCTATACACAGTGTGTGCACGCATTACCAGTGCTCTGCTGGCCATGATGATGGTGAGTTGTTGTTTATAGAAACCTATACACAGTGTGTGCACACATTACCAGTGCTCTGCTGGCCATGATGATGGTGAGTTGTTTATAGAAACCTATACACAGTGTGTGCACGCATTACCAGTGCTCTGCTGGCCATGATGATGGTGAGTTGTTGTTTAAAGAAACCTATACACAGTGTGTGCACGCATTACCAGTGCTCTGCTGGCCATGATGATGGTGAGTTGTTTAAAAAAACCTATACACAGTGTGTGCACGCATTACCAGTGCTCTGCTCCTCTCTGGCCATGATGATGGCGGTTCTAGCAGCATCAGGATATCTCCTCAGTGCCATGTACAGACGGAACAGATACTTGGCTTCCTGAAACAAATATTGAACACTACCCCAATCTATTTGATGCAACGCTATTCTCCTTCCATGACAACTCATTTTGTTAAATGCATTTGCTGAATAAGTAAAGCATGTGCACATTTCCAAAGCATTAGTAGTAGTAGTAGTAGTAGTAGTAGTAGTAATTAGGGCTCGAAGTGGGCCTCGCGGCCCTTTTACGCCCTTTCTTGTTTGTGACTTTGATTTGTTTCAGGGTGGCTTGCTTTCTACAGCTAAACTATAAAATTTAACAAAAATATAGAATGGACTTTTTTTTTCTTTTTTTTCTTCATCGAAAGATGAGTTCATTATCTAGAGTTGAGGCTGGCCTTCCGTGCATGTGTGCTCTCTGACAACAGATCTTTAAAAGTCCACCCACATGGCGCATGTCCTACACCAGCAACAGGATTGGTTCAAACTGAAAGATGCATGAATCAATTTTGAACAAAAAAGAACAAAAAAGAACGGACCTTCAAAACTTCAACATTCTTACAAATCTAAAACCGATCGATTAAATTGCATGCATATTTCAAAATACCAAATATGAGTGACAGAATAGTGAGGAGTGTTAACAAAGTTATCTGACAGTCTTAAATTTATGATTGAAGCTGCATATAAAAAGAAAGTACAGTAGCAATTGCTACCTTTGCACTTTGCATTTTCTATTTGCATGGGTGCAACTACACAAAATGGAAAAAACGTGAAAGGCCAAGGTCCAGGGGTAATGTCCCCCTGCAGCTGAAGCAAACATTGATTTATGAAGGTATTTTAGTTTGCTTTTTCCACAATTTATACAAATGCTTATCTTAAAGTGTTTGAAAAATACAGTAGACACACAAAGATCTTGTTTGACAAATATTAAAAAAAGGAACTTCCTTTTCTGGTAAAATTCAAAAACAGGAAATCCTTGTATACCAGGAAAAGTTACACCCATGTATTTGCAATTTTGGACTTTGTCATTACCTTTGGATTTCCGTCAGTATCACCCATGAGGAACTCAATAAGCTGAGCGGTCAGGGAATCGTCGTTGGCTCTGCCCACTGTCTCTATGGCCAGCTCTGTGGCCTCCTTATCCCTGGGACTGCACCGCAGCAAGTGCTTCATGGCCTGAAATAAAATAAAACCATTCAACTATTCCCTACTGTCTCTATGGCCAACTATATGGCCTCCTTATCCCCAGGACTGCACCGCAGTAAGTGCTTCATGGCCTGAAATAAAATAAAACCATTCAACTATTCCCTACTGTCTCTATGGCCAGCTCTGTGGCCTCCTTATCCCCGGGACTGCACCGCAGCAAGTGCTTCATGGCCTGAAATAAAATAAAACCATTCAACTATTCCCTACTGTCTCTATGGCCAACTATATGGCCTCCTTATCCCCAGGACTGCACCGCAGCAAGTGCTTCATGGCCTGAAATAAAACAAAACCATTAATCTATCAACTATTCCCCACTGTCTCTATGGCCTCCTTATCCCCAGGACTGCACCGCAGCAAGTGCTTCATGGCCTGAAATAAAATAAAACCATTCAACTATTCCCTACTGTCTCTATGGCCAACTATATGGCCTCCTTATCCCCAGGACTGCACCGCAGCAAGTGCTTCATGGCCTGAAATAAAATAAAACCATTCAACTATTCCCTACTGTCTCTATGGCCAACTATATGGCCTCCTTATCCCCGGGACTGCACCGCAGCAAGTGCTTCATGGCCTGAAATAAAACAAAACCATTCAACTATTCCCTACTGTCTCTATTGCCAACTATATGGCCTCCTTTTCCCCAGGACTGCACCGCAGCAAGTGCTTCATGGCCTGAAATAAAACAAAACCATTAATCTATCAACTATTCCCTACTGTCTCTATGGCCTCCTTATCCCCAGGACTGCACCGCAGCAATTGCTTCATGGCCTGAAATAAAACAAAACCATTAATCTATTCCCTACTGTCTCTATGGCCAGCTCTGTGGCCTCCTTATCCCCGGGACTGCACCGCAGCAAGTGCTTCATGGCCTGAAATAAAACAAAACCATTAATCTATTCCCTACTGTCTCTATGGCCAGCTCTGTGGCCTCCTTATCCCCAGGACTGCACCGCAGCAAGTGCTTCATGGCCTGAAATAAAACAAAACCATTGATCTATCAACTTTTCCCTACTGTCTCAATGGCCAACTCTATGGCCTCTGTATTCCCAGGACTGCACCACAGCAGAAAACCACTAAGGTACGGATTATAAGCCAATTCACGTGTTTATCTGTTCCTGCTTGTTTCAGCATCATGTTGGGGCCCGCTGAAGGAACCCTAACTGGCTGGCTTACAAATAGTCAAAATCAAAATTACTTTATTATCATGTTAGGTGAAATTACAGTGTGGTCTCATACATGCACAGTACAAGCAAGGAAACACATTTGCATTAAAAGTGGAAACAAAACTAAGGAAAAATGGATACCAAATCATGCTTCGCCAGAAGTTGGACATAGTTAGGGTCGATACAAGCGATTATCAAAACGTTAAGAACTGCCCTCTTTCCTACCATTTCTATCCTCGCATTCATTGATTCACCCCCACCCTACCCCCAAACCCCCACCCTCTCCAAGTCACCCTAAGCTTTCACATATTTTGGGTCCCTTCCCGTTCCCAAAATATGTATAGGAGATTGGTGTGGGTGGGGCGGGGGAATGTTTGTCATTTCCCCAACCGTTTAGTGCCTCAAACTGTTCATTGTGGGTACTCAACAGGAAGAAGCTAAACAACTTCTTAGATTAAACTTGTGACTCTGAGTGAGTCTAAGCTGTGCTTACCGCAGCATGCGTTTCATGGCTCAAAGCAATGATCAAACAACCAAGTTGTGGTGGTTGTTGGCTTACCCTGGCTAAAAGACTCCAGGGATCATCCCAGCAGCCAAAGCACTTGAACACTATGGTACAAGTGCATCAGCTAGGGATGAGAACATTACGTGTGAGACCGTTTTTGATTACCCCGCCACATGGGCAGCCACACTCCATCTTCGGAGTGAAATCAAGTGAAACTCACTTCACAATGTAACTAATCGTTTGCATTTCTAATTGTGTTAAAGCAGTAAATGCTTCAAGGCTTGCAACACTATGATTCAAATATCAACTCTGACTTCAATTCATAAAGATATTAACTAGCTTGTTGCTTTGATTGTGTAGTGCTGGTAAGCAGCACCATGGAAACTAGCCAACTCAAAAACAGGGATCACCACAAAATAAAAATTGGATAATTCACAATAAAATTCAATACTCCATGGAAAAACTTTTTTTACCTCAAAATATTGACGGTCTGAAAAACGAATTTCAATCCTTTAAATTTAGAGTTACCAGATGTCCAATGCATACAACAAAAAATTTTTTTAAAATAACATCACGATTCAAATGTTAACTCTCTGCTCTCATTGTGTTGAATTCAACAATACAAAATGCAGCACTGTATTGACATTGCTTCTCCTGCCTTTTTTCAAAAAAATCTTCCAAATAATTTTTCTCCTTTGAGCTCCTCCGAAATCGGAATGTCGGCTGTACGCAGCGGGGAGACCAGTGAAAACTGAAAACCGGGCACAAAATACGTACCTTACCCATTATGGCCATATGGCCTGGGAACGCAGAAGAAGAAGAAGAAGAAGAAGAAGAAGAAGAAGAAGTAGTATTGACATACCCTGGCGTACTGCGTACTGAGCAGGAAGAACTTTCCGGCCAGCAGATGTCGTTTCTCGTTCTCAAAGTGCACAGCAATGCTCTGGTAGTCTTCAGACGTAGCATCGGAGCCTGTCAGACAGACAGTCAGTGACAGCGTCAGTGACACAGACTGAGAAAGACAGACAGAGGCAGGGAGAGAGAGATATATATTCGGAGAGACAGACAGGTGAAGTAGACACAGAGAAAAAGAGAGGGGGGGGGGGGGCAAATGAAAGGGAAAAAAAACAATGGAAGAGTTTTCAAAGAAAGAAAGATAGCTGCCGTTACTAACGGCAGATGTATGACACTCACCGACAATGTCGGCATAGACCTCCATCTGCCTGTGGCAGCTGGAAGGCCTCATTGATTGACTGCAGTGTTACTAACGGCAGATGTATGACACTCACCGACAACGTCGGCATAGACTTCCATCTGCCTGTGGGTCTGTGCCAGCTGGAAGGCCTCGTCGTTGATTGACTGCAGTGTTACTAACGGCAGATGTATGACACTCACCGACAATGTCGGCATAGACCTCCATCTGCCTGTGGGTCTGTGCCAGCTGGAAGGCCTCGTCGTTGATTGACTGCAGTGTTACTAACGGCAGATGTATGACACTCACCGACAACGTCGGCATAGACTTCCATCTGCCTATGGGTCTGTGCCAGCTGGAAGGCCTCGTCGTTGATTGACTGCAGTGTTACTAACGGCAGATGTATGACACTCACCGACAATGTCGGCATAGACCTCCATCTGCCTGTGGGTCTGTGCCAGCTGGAAGGCCTCGTCGTTGATTGACTGCAGTGTTACTAACGGCAGATGTATGACACTCACCGACAATGTCGGCATAGACCATCTGCCTGTGGGTCTGTGCCAGCTGGAAGGCCTTGTCGTTGATTGACTGCAGTGTTACTAACGGCAGATGTATGACACTCACCGACAATGTCGGCATAGACCTCCATCTGCCTGTGGGTCTGTGCCAGCTGGAAGGCCTCGTCGTTGCAGCGTGACATCACCAGGAACTGGATGGCTGAGCCGTAGTCGTTCAGCTTCTGGAAGAACCTGCGTGCACAGCATCAGCAGCAACACTGTCAGGATCAGTGTGACGTGTCCCTCTCTGTGTGTCCCAGTCATTGTGTCCCTGTCTCTATGTGTCCCCGTCTTTATGTGTCCCCAGTCATTGTGTCCCTGTCTCTATGTCCCTGTCTCTACATGTCCCCATCTCTGTGTGTCTCAGTCATTGTGTCCCTGTCTATATGTCCCTGTCTCTACATGTCCCCATCTCTCTGTGTCCCCGTCATTGTGTCCCTGTCTCTACATGTCCCCATCTCTCTGTGTCCCCGTCATTGTGTCCCTGTTTCTATGTGTCCTCGTCTTTATATGTTCCTGTGTCCCTGTCTCTATGTGCCCCCATCTGTGTCCCCAGTCATTGTGTCCCTGTTTCTATGTGTCCTCATCTTTATATGTCCCTGTCTCTGTGCCCCCATCTCTATGTCTCCCCATCAGTGTCCCAGTCATTGTGTCCCTGTCTCTACATGTCCCCATCTCTATGTCCCCAGTCATTGTGTCCCTGTTTCTATGTGTCCCCGTCTTTATATGTCCCCGTCTGTGTCCCTGTCTCTATGTGCCCCCATCTCTATGTGTCCCCATCTCTATGTGTCCCCGTCTCTATATCCCCAGTCATTGTGTCCCTGTTTCTATGTGTCCCCGTCTTTATATGTCCCTGTCTGTGTCCCTGTCTCTATGTGCCCCCATCTCTATGTGTCCCCATCTCTATGTGTCCCCATCTCTATGTGTCCCCGTCTCTATATCCCCAGTCATTGTGTCCCTGTTTCTATGTGTCCCCGTCTTTATATGTCCCTGTCTCTGTGTCCCTGTCTCTATACGTCTGAGTCTGTAGGTGTCCCCATCTCTATATGTTCCTGTAGATTAGGGTAAGGGTTAGGGTTAGGGATACATCCTAGGGTTAGGGGTTAAGGATGGTGTTTGGGTTATGGATAGAGTAAGGGATAGGGTTAGGGTGGGATAAACAAAGAGACGGGGACACATAGAGACAGGGACACATAGAGACAGGGACACATAGAGACGGGGACACATAGAGACGGGGACACATAGAGACGGGGACACATAGAGACGGGGACACATAGAGACGGGGACACATAGAGACAGGGACACATAGAGACAGGGACACATAGAGACGGGGACACATAGAGACGGGGACACATAGAGACAGGGACACAGAGACGGGGACACATAGAGACAGGGACACATAGAGACGGGGACACATAGAGACAGGGACATATAGAGACAGGGACACATAGAGACAGGGACATATAGAGACAGGGACACATAGAGACGGGGACACATAGAGACAGGGACACATAGAGATGGGGACATATAGAGACAGGGACACATAGAGACGGGGACACATAGAGATGGGGACACATAGAGACAGGGACACATAGAGACAGGGACACATAGAGACAGGGACACATAGAGATGGGGACATATAGAGACAGGGACACATAGAGATGGGGACATATAGAGACAGGGACACATAGAGACGGGGACACATAGAGACAGGGACACATAGAGATGGGGACATATAGAGACAGGGACATATAGAGACGGGGACACATAGAGATAAGGGTACAATGCTAAGTAACTACACTGTCAGCTTCCACATGAAAATAACAATGACCGTGTTGTAGTCCAAGCGGCAGTGACTGTCAGTTTGAACATTACAGCTTAGCAGCCCAGATGACAGTACACTACTCTACTACTTACATCTCTAAACTGACACGACTGAACACTTGCGTTAGGAACGTTGCCACTGCTTTCGGTGAAGCTTTAAATTCTTATAAGATTAACAATCCTGACTCGCATACCTACCAGTTTTTCACCCTCAACACTCTTGGTCCCATGCACAATCTTCAAGGCTCTATACTCTGTACATTCTTCACAGCTATGATATATATTCACTTCGCAATCCTACAGGTTACACACTTAAGGGCCAGCCACACGTCCACTAAAATCGCATGACTGCACAATACAATTCGACCATGTGGTCTCCAAGAACAAATGTGATTGACGCATCGAGATCTTGAGATCAAATCGTTTCGTACAGTCACGCGATTGTAGTGGATGTATGGCTGGCCCATAACTTAGTCACCAGTTTGGCCAGCTCAGTGATCTTCGTCTCCTAAACAATCTTCACAGCAATGCACACACTCACAACCTAAATTTTCGCACTTTTAATCTTACTGCGCAATTCCAACTACACATTCATTCAGCCACCAGTTTACCCTCTTTGATGCCCCACGACAATCTCTGTATGAATATGCATGTATGCCGGCCTATTGATTCTATGACAGCCAGATAACAGAGGCCAGATAACAGAGGCCAGATAACAGAGGCCAGATAACAGAGGCCAGATAACAGAGGCCAGATGCTATTCCGGTGGGCTGGAAACCATCTTCACAGCCATAATACATGCACTGTATTCACTCACTTGGCCACCAGCTTGGAAACAATCTTCACAGCCATAATACACGCACTGTATTCACTCACTTGGCCACCAGCTTGGAAACAATCTTCACAGCCATAATACATGCACTCTATTCACTCACTTGGCCACCAGCTTGGAAACAATCTTCACAGCCATAATACATGCACTGTATTCACTCACTTGGCCACCAGCTTGGAAACCATCTTCACAGCCATAATACATGCACTGTATTCACTCACTTGGCCACCAGCTTGGAAACAATCTTCACAGCCATAATACATGCACTGTATTCACTCACTTGGCCACCAGCTTGGAAACCATCTTCACAGCCATAATACATGCACTGTATTCACTCACTTGGCCACCAGCTTGGAAACAATCTTCACAGCCATAATACATGCACTGTATTCACTCACTTGGCCACCAGCTTGGAAACCATCTTCACAGCCATAATACATGCACTGTATTCACTCACTTGACCACCAGCTTGGAAATGATCTTCTCAGCCATAATACACGCACGCACTGTATTCACTCACTTGGCCACCAGCTTGGAAATGATCTTCTCAACCATAATACATGCACTGTATTCACTCACTTGGCCACCAGCTTGGAAATGATCTTCTCAGCCATAATACATGCACACACTGTATTCACTCACTTGGCCACCAGCTTGGAAACAATCTTCACAGCCATAATACATGCACTGTATTCACTCACTTGGCCACCAGCTTGGAAACAATCTTCACAGCCATAATACATGCACTGTATTCACTCACTTGGCCACCAGCTTGGAAATGATCTTCACAGCCATAATACACGCACTGCATTCACTCACTTGGCCACCAGCTTGGCCCCCTCCACGCTCTTGGTCTCCTGCACGATCTTGACGGCCTCCTCTGGGTTGTTGAGGAAGTCGAGGTAGAGGCGGATGACGCTGTCCCACTCCTTGGCCGACCGGTAGGCCGCCAGGGCCTCCTTGTACTGGCCGTCGGCCTCCTTGGCCTTGGCGAACTGAGAGTGGATCTTGGGCGAGGCGATCTTGGGCAGCAGGGCGCCAACCTTGCCCCTGGAGAGAGAGAGAGAAGAATGCTGAAGAGTGAATAGCAGTGTAGTGTGGTGTGCTTTTGGTATCTGTAGCCAGGGCCTCCCTGTACTGGCCGTCGGCCTCCCTGGCCTTGGCAAACTGAGAGTGGATCTTGGGCAGCAGGGCGCCAGCCTTGCCCCTGGAGAGAGAGAGAAGAATGCTGTAGAGTGAATAGCAGTGTAGTGTGGTGTGCTTTTGGTATCTGTAGCCAGGGCCTCCCTGTACTGGCCGTCGGCCTCCCTGGCCTTGGCAAACTGAGAGTGGATCTTGGGCAGCAGGGCGCCAGCCTTGCCCCTGGAGAGAGAGAGAAGAATGCTGTAGAGTGAACAGCAGTGTAGTGTGGTGTACTTTTGGTATCTGTAGCCAGGGCCTCCCTGTACTGGCCGTCGGCCTCCCTGGCCTTGGCAAACTAAGAGTGGATCTTGGGCAGCAGGGCGCCAGCCTTGCCCCTGGAGAGAGAGAGAAGAAAGCTGTAGAGTGAACAGCAGTGTAGTGTGGTGTGCTTTTGCATGGATGCAACTGGAGAAAACAGGCAAGGCAGGGGTCCAGGGGCCGCCCAGGGCCCTGGCAGGGTACAGGGCTGGGGGCTGAAGCTGAAGAAAAAGCAAAATCATATTCAAGTTGAAGTTTATTCCAGGCTTGCAAAGTGAGAATTCAACACTTTTTTCCCCTTGAACTTTGAATCAAAAAATTTTTTTGGGTGGTCAACATTTTTAAAAACAGGCGCCGCCTCGTATCCAAGGCAAGGTTGCATCCATGCTTTTGGTATCTGTAGCCAGGGCCTCTCTGTACTGGCCGTCGGCCTCCCCGGCCTTAACATACTGAGTGGATCTTAGGGGAGCTGATCTTGGGCAGCAGGTCGCCAACCTTGCCCCTGGAGAGAAAGATAAGAATGCTGTAGTGTGAATAAGTGTAGTTTTGGTATCTGTAGCCAGGGCCTCCCTGTACTGGCTGTTGGCCTCCCTGGCCTTAACATACTGAGTGAATTATAGGGGAGCTGATCTTGGGCAGCAGGTCGCCAACCTTGCCCCTAGAGAGAGAGAGAGAGGGAGAGAGAGAATGTGAATGCTAACGCAATTCAATGCTAGGGTTACGGTCTAAAATAAGCGAGTCTCACTAGTAACCCTCAATTGTTTGCTATTTCCTGCACAATTCAGCGAGTATACAAATCTGGTATTGCCAATATCAATCACAGACATTAAAGCAGACGCGTTAACCTCAGAATCACTTTACGCACCACCCAAAGTGTCACAACAATACATCTCCTGCGCTTTCTTGATCTTGATAGTAGTCGAAAGCGCCACACTGTGGCATTATATCGATGAAACTTTAGGGAGAGCACATCTTAAAAAACAAAACAATAATAAAACCTATTCTAATTTTAGTGACCTGGCCAGCCAGCACCCATTCAGCGGGACACCAACATAATGCCATGTCCAGCAGCAACCTAACCTAGCCCTAAGTATGGTTTGTAAGGAAGGGGAAGTGTGGGTGGGTGCCCAGTTTCTTACCAGTTCTTGCCCTTGATGTAGACCAGAGCTGCCTTATCATAGAACTGTCCCTGTTCAAACAGCGTGGCCGCCTCGGTCCATTGCTGAAACAGTAGATCACTGTTTGTTAGTGACCACAAAGGTAGGTAGGTAGATAGGTAGGTAGGGACCAAACAAGCCGTGAAGCCTTTTAAAACAGTCCCATCTTTCATGTATTTTCTGGCAAAACGTTTAAAAATGTTACAGACAGTAGACACACTGGCACATAGAGCTCACCCTGTTCACGTGATGTGACTGCCTCTGTACATAGGTCAAACATTGCATCCCCTTCTGTCACACACACACACACACACACACACACACACACACACACACACACACACACACACACACACACACACACACACACTGGCACATAGAGCTCACCCTGTTCCAGTGATGTGACTGCCTCTGTACATAGGTCAAACATTGCATCCCCTTCTGTCACACACACACACACACACACACACACACACACACACACACACACACACACACACACACACACACACACACACACACACACACACACACACACACACACACACTGGCACATAGAGCTTACCCTGTTCACGTGGTGTGACTGCCTCTGTACATAGGTCAAACATTGCATTCCCTTCTGTCACACACACACACACACACACACACACACACACACACACACACACACACACACACACACACAGACACTGGCACATAGAGCTCACCCTGTTCACGTGATGTGACTGCCTCTGTACATAGGTCAAACATTGCATCCCCTTCTGTCACACACACACACACACACACACACACACACACAGACACACACACACACACACAGACTGGCACATAGAGCTCACCCTGTTCCAATGATGTGACTGCCTCTGTACATGGGTCAAACATTGCATCCCCTTCTGTCACACACACACACACACACACACAGACACACACACACACACACACAGACTGGCACATAGAGCTCACCCTGTTCCAGTGATGTGACTGCCTCTGTACATAGGTCAAACATTGCATCCCCTTCTGTCACACACACACACACACACACACACACACACACACACACACACACACACACACAGACTGGCACATAGAGCTCACCCTGTTCCAATGATGTGACTGCCTCTGTACATGGGTCAAACATTGCATCCCCTTCTGTCACACACACACACACACACACACACACACACACACACACACAGACACACACACACACACACACACACACACACACACACACACACACACACACACACACACACACTGGCACATAGAGCTTACCCTGTTCACGTGGTGTGACTGCCTCTGTACATAGGTCAAACATTGCATTCCCTTCTGTCACACACACACACACACACACACACACACACACACACACACACACACACACAGACACTGGCACATAGAGCTCACCCTGTTCACGTGATGTGACTGCCTCTGTACATAGGTCAAACATTGCATCCCCTTCTGTCACACACACACACACACACACACACACACACACACAGACACACACACACACACACAGACTGGCACATAGAGCTCACCCTGTTCCAATGATGTGACTGCCTCTGTACATGGGTCAAACATTGCATCCCCTTCTGTCACACACACACACACACACACACAGACACACACACACACACACAGACTGGCACATAGAGCTCACCCTGTTCCAGTGATGTGACTGCCTCTGTACATAGGTCAAACATTGCATCCCCTTCTGTCACACACACACACACACACACACACACACACACACACACACACACACACACACAGACTGGCACATAGAGCTCACCCTGTTCCAATGATGTGACTGCCTCTGTACATGGGTCAAACATTGCATCCCCTTCTGTCACACACACACACACACACACTGGCACATAGAGCTCACCCTGTTCCAATGATGTGACTGCCTCTGTACATAGGTCAAACATTGCATCCCCTTCTGTCACACACAGACACACATGCACACACAAATAATGTGAGCGCAAGACAGAGCTGGTGGAACCTGAGAGATTGTTTTTCTTGAATGTTGAACTTACAATGAAACACAACCGTCCTTTGCTGATGACAATGAATTACTACTACATCTTATTCTGGATGAAATGATGCCTGGCCAGTGTAACAATGTCGTTAAATATGACTTACCTTCATGCTCTCCAAAATGGCGGCACAATCCTTTTTCAAAGTTTTGTTGGGCATTTTCATGGCCATGGTGATACCCCTGAAAATTAACAGATTTCATTAATTATACATTTTCAATGTATTCTTTGTCATTGTTCTTGCTTTTCTTATCATCAACATACTCACACACAATCACAATCACAATATTTATTTGTCCAATAAAATGGAAATGTGTGTGTGGTGGCATGTAAAAAGTTAAACAGTATGTAGTAAAAGATCACAGTTCCAATGTTAAAATATCAGATTCACGTAAAACTCAAGCACACACAGACAGCAAGCACCCCCGCTACACTCCCCCCTCCCCACTTATACACATAGAGACAGACAGACAGACAAACAGGCAAAGACCTGAGGGAGAGTGGGAGAGAGAAAGAGGGTGCGGAGAAAGAGGGAGAGTGAGAGATACAGAAATAACGAGAGAGAGAGGAAGAGAGAGAGAGAAAGAGAGCGTGAAAGAGAAAGAAAGAACGAGAGAAAGAGAGAGAGAGAAAGAACACAAACACACATAATCATGATAATTATTAAGTAAATATGTAAGCATGAACACAAGACACGCAGACACACAGATGCACCTAACTCACACACGCATACACGCACTTAATACATCAGAAGCTAAAGGATACTAAAGAAGCACACACACATTCATCTACCACTCAGGTTATCAGACAGCAGATACTATAGGAGTACACACACATTCATGCACCACTCAGGTTATCAGACAGCAGATACTAAATGAGCACACACACATTCATGTAGCACTCAGGTTATCAGACAGCAGATACTAAAGGAGCACACACACATTCATGTACCACTCAGGTTATCAGACAGCAGATACTATAGGAGCACACACACATTCATGCACCACTCAGGTTATCAGACAGCAGATACTAAATGAGCACACACACATTCATGCACCACTCAGGTTATCAGACAGCAGATACTATAGGAGCACACACACATTCATGCACCACTCAGGTTATCAGACAGCAGATACTAAATGAGCACACACACATTCATGCACCACTCAGGTTATCAGACAGCAGATACTGAAGGAGCACACACACATTCATGCACCACTCAGGATATCAGACAGCAGATACTAAAGGAGCACACACACATTCATGTACCACTCAGGTTATTAGACAGCAGATACTGAAGGAGCACACACACATTCATGCACCACTCAGGTTATCAGACAGCACATACTAAAGGAGCACACACACATTCATGTACCACTCAGGTTATTAGACAGCAGATACTAAAGGAGCACACACACATTCATGCACCACTCAGGTTATCAGACAGCAGATACTAAAGGAGCACACACACATTCATGTACCACTCAGGTTATTAGACAGCAGATACTGAAGGAGCACACACACATTCATGCACCACTCAGGTTATCAGACAGCAATTGAAGCAGCCGTTAATCTGGAAAGCAAGTCAGAACATTATTGATATTGGAGACTGTGGTACGTGTCTGCCTTTAAAACAGACAAATGAAAACTTCTCAAAGAAATGATTCAAATTCTTACTCCACAAAAGCTTTTGAGAATAATAGGAGAGAAAAAGAGTTGTAATCTTCAACTTGGCATGCTACTCTACATTTCAACATAGCACTTCACAGGTTGCGGACACACATAAAGGTCCATTGTTCCCATGAAATATTTAAATACAAAAGTTCACTGACTTCACAAACCACATATATTTTACATCTATTTATTGTGTGTGGTCTGCTAGCAAGGCAAAGTTCTATGCAAAATACAGAAAACTAAACAACTTTTTAAAAATTCTAACGCCTCTTCTTAAGCAAAGACCTATACACGGCGTGAGAAGAGTTAACTCATTCTCATCGCAACAATTTTGATTGATTAAAAAAAGCTCACTCCAACCATACACATAAACAAAACATACATAAACAAAAGGAGAAATGAAAAACGATTACGGGTTTTTACTTCAGGTTTAGTCATAGGGAAGTGATAGATGAGACTTTTAATATATATATATATATATACTTTACAGATTGGCTTCCCCACAACAAACCACTACAAAAGCAAAGTCAGAGGCAAAATTGTGGTCTAAGGGAGCGAAGCGAGTTTAGAAGTGACCGAGGTATGGTTTGCACACAGATTTACTTCCCTTGAAGCAAATACATCAAATTGACAGCAATCTATTAATTCCGGACATATGAACAACTTGAATGAGTAAAGACAATCAGCCAAGCCCCAACTGACTTGCGGATGTCGCCCATTCTGATGGACATGCGGGCGATGCCTCCAGTGCACACATCGTTGTGCTCCTTGTGGGCAGGGTCCTGGGTGACGCCCTTCTCAAAGTGCTTCAGGGCGCCCACGTAGTCCCCGGTGAACTCCAGCTGGGAAGCATACTCCCTGCAGATGAATGGCAGCTGGTCCGGGGACAGGGCCTTGGCCAGTTGTAAGGCGCTTTCCCACTGAAGAAGGTCACGGCGCATCTAAAACATACAAACAACATGGCCAGGCAAATGTACTCCCTGCAGATGAATGGCAGCTGGTCCGGGGACAGGGCCTTGGCCAGTTGTAAGGCGCTTTCCCACTGAAGAAGGTCACGGCGCATCTGAAAAACCACATTTAACAAGATGGAAAGCCACAAAGACATACTCCCTGCATTGAAGAGCAGCTAGTTCACCCCCAGAGCAGCCACGGGTGTCCCTGAGGCCAGGAATTAAGTCCTGGGCCTGGTTGAACTCTCCAATACAATACAGTACAGTACAGTACAATGCTACAGCCAGTCTCACCTCCAGAGCAGCCACAGGGGTCTAAGGCCAGGAATTAAGTCCTGGGCCTGGTTGAACTCTCCAATACAATACAGTACAGTACAGTACAATGCTACAGCCAGTCTCACCTCCAGAGCAGCCACAGGTGTTACTGAGGCCAGGAAGAAGTCTTGGGCCTGGTTGAACTCCCCAATACAATACAATGCTACAGCCAGTCTCACCTCCAGAGCAGCCACAGGTGTTACTGAGGCCAGGAAGAAGTCTTGGGCCTGGTTGAACTCCCCAATACAATACAATGCTACAGCCAGTCTCACCTCCAGAGCAGCCACAGGTGTTACTGAGGCCAGGAAGAAGTCTTGGGCCTGGTTGAACTCCCCAATACAATACAATGCTACAGCCAGTCTCACCTCCAGAGCAGCCACAGGTGTTACTGAGGCCAGGAAGAAGTCTTGGGCCTGGTTGAACTCCCCCAGAAACATGGACACATAGCCCATCACCAGGTTCCTGTCCTCCATTTCCTGAATGACATAGCATAACATAATCAGTCTCCGAAGTTGGAGTGTGGCTGCCCATGTGGCAAGGTAATAAAAAAAACACGGTCAAAGTCACACACGTAATGTTCTCATCCGTAGCTGATGCATTGTACCATAGTGTTCAAGTGCTTGGGATGATCCCTGGAGTCTTTTAGCCAGGGAAAGCCAACAGCCAACAACAATAACATACGAAAAAAAGCAGCAAACACGAAGCTAGCAGCATAGCCCATCAACATGGTAACATAATTAATGACAAATACTTTTGACAACAGGGAACGTAACAAACACGAAGCTAGCAGCATAGCCCATCAACATGGTAACATAATTAATGACAAATACTTTTGACAACAGGGAACGTAACAAACACGAAGCTAGCAGCATAGCCCATCAACATGGTCACATAATTAATGACAAATACTTTTGACAACAGGGAACGTAACAAACACGAAGCTAGCAGCATAGCCCATCAACATGGTCACATGATTCATGACAAATACTTTTGATAACAGGGAACGTAACAAACACGAAGCTAGCAGCATAGCCCATCAACATGGTAACATAATTAATGACAAATACTTTTGACAACAGGGAACGTAACAAACACGAAGCTAGCAGCATAGCCCATCAACATGGTAACATAATTAATGACAAATACTTTTGAAAACAGGGAACGTAACAAACACGAAGCTAGCAGCATAGCCCATCAACATGGTAACATAATTAATGACAAATACTTTTGATAACAGGGAACGTAACAAACACGAAGCTAGCAGCATAGCCCATCAACATGGTAACATAATTAATGACAAATACTTTTGACAACAGGGAACGTAACAAACACGAAGCTAGCAGCATAGCCCATCAACATGGTAACATAATTAATGACAAATACTTTTGAAAACAGGGAACGTAACAAACACGAAGCTAGCAGCATAGCCCATCAACATGGTAACATAATTAATGACAAATACTTTTGATAACAGGGAACGTAACAAACACGAAGCTAGCAGCATAGCCCATCAACATGGTCACATAATTAATGACAAATACTTTTGATAACAGGGAACGTAACAAACACGAAGCTAGCAGCATAGCCCATCAACATGGTCACATAATTAATGACAAATACTTTTGATAACAGGGAACGTAACAAACACGAAGCTAGCAGCATAGCCCATCAACATGGTCACATAATTAATGACAAATACTTTTGATAACAGGGAACGTAACAAACACGAAGCTAGCAGCATAGCCCATCAACATGGTAACATAATTAATGACAAATACTTTTGACAACAGGGAACGTAACAAACACGAAGCTAGCAGCATAGCCCATCAACATGGTCACATAATTAATGACAAATACTTTTGACAACAGGGAACGTAACAAACACGAACCTTGCAGCATAGCCCATCAACATGGTCACATAATTAATGACAAATACTTTTGATAACAGGGAACGCAACAAACACGAAGCTAGCAGCATAGCCCATCAACATGGTCACATGATTCATGACAAATACTTTTGATAACAGGGAACGTAACAAACACGAACCTTGCAGCATAGCCCATCAACATGGTCACATAATTAATGACAAATACTTTTGACAACAGGGAACGCAACAAACACGAAGCTAGCAGCATAGCCCATCAACATGGTCACATGATTCATAACAAATACTTTTGACAACAGGGAACGTAACAAGTCAAGTGGCAGTGACAATCTCATTCACCGATACAGTACTAGAATTTAATATGAATGATTGTGTATAAAATATGTAAGCAAAATACTCGTGGTAATAGTTTTTGTGGGCGTGGCCCAAATCATATTTTAAATGCTGCGTCAAATGTATTATAATGATATTTCTCGTTCACCCCATCAAGCAATCATTCCAACACCGTTTCACAACCTTTTAAGAAAATCTACTGAAAAAAAAAAATGAAAGTGGAATATTATTGACAGAGGACGTTAGGTCAACTTTTTTACTTTGGCATACCTAATACCTAATACATCAAACAATCACTTCAACACTGTTTCACAACCTTTTAAGAAAATCTATTGAACAAAATATGAAGGGGATTATTATTGACAGAGGCCGTTAGGTCAACGTTTTACTTTGGCATACCTAATACCTAATACATCAAACAATCACTTCAACACTGTTTCACAACCTTTTAAGAAAATCTATTGAACAAAATATGAAGGGGAATATTATTGACAGAGGCCGTTAGGTCAACGTTTTACTTTGGCATACCTAATACCTAATACATCAAACAATCACTTCAACACTGTTTCACAACCTTTTAAGAAAATCTATTGAACAAAATATGAAGGGGAATATTATTGACAGAGGCCATTAGGTCAACGTTTTACTTTGGCGCTATGCTTTGCTGATCTTGTTTGTAATTTGATATTTATGTCAAGTCAAGTCAAGTCAAAATAATCTTTATTGACGATAAAAGAGTAAGCTTGATATATTTGTGTGTATGTACTATGTATTGATTTTTTTGTGTGTGGTTCATCCATTTTAAGGCAATTTTTTGCAGCTTTTATTCAAGTGTATGCTTTCAAATTGTTCAAACATATTGAACTAAATTCTTTCTAATTTTGACATTGCTTTATATTATATGCATGTCTTGTCTTATTTTTAACATCTCGATTTATGTATTATGTATGTTTTAGTATTGTGTATCGAGCCTGTGATTGTACACTTTAATTTCCTTAAGGATTAATAAAGTTATTTGAATTTGAATTTGAACTGCAGGAGTGCAGATTACTTGGTCCAGGGGCAGGCAGCCGTGCCTTGTCTGGTCAGAACGGTGTTAAATACTTTCTCTAGATAAATCATAAACTGTTGGCCTACATTTCAACAACCTTTTAAATCTTTTGTATATATGTGACCCAGCATCACGAAAGGGACATTAAGTCGCTGGGCTAGTTTCTCCCTGATGTATGTGACCCAGCACCACGAAAGGGACATTAAGTCGCTGGGCTAGTTTCTCCCTGTCATATGTGACCCAGCACCACAAAAGGGACATTAAGTGGCTGGGCTAGTTTCTCCCTGATGTATGTGACCCAGCACCACAAAAGGGACATTAAGTCGCTGGGCTAGTTTCTCCCTGTCATATGTGACCCAGCACCACAAAAGGGACATCAAGTCGCTGGGCTAGTTTCTCACTGTTATATGTGACCCAGCACCACTAAAGGGACATTAAGTCGCTGGGCTAGTTTCTCACTGTCATATGTGACCCAGCACCACGAAAGGGACATTAAGTCGCTGGGCTAGTTTCTCCCTGTCATATGTGACCCAGCACCACGAAAGGGACATTAAGTCGCTGGGCTAGTTTCTCCCTGTCATATGTGACCCAGCACCACGAAAGGGACATTAAGTCGCTGGGCTAGTTTCTCCCTGTCATATGTGACCCAGCACCACAAAAGGGACATTAAGTGGCTGGGCTAGTTTCTCCCTGTCATATGTCACCCACCACCACAAAAGGGACATTAAGTGGCTGGGCTAGTTTCTCACTGTTGTATGTGACTCAGCACCACGAAAGGGACATTAAGTCGCTGGGCTAGTTTCTCCCTGTTATATGTGACCCAGCACCACGAAAGGGACATTAAGTCGCTGGGCTAGTTTCTCACTGTTATATGTGACCCAGCACCACAAAAGGGACATTAAGTCGCTGGGCTGGTTTCTCCCTGTCATATGTGACCCAGCACCACGAAAGGGACATTAAGTCGCTGGGCTGGTTTCTCACTGTTAT
Organism: Phymorhynchus buccinoides; assembly: GCA_017654935.2. NCBI lineage: Eukaryota > Metazoa > Mollusca > Gastropoda > Neogastropoda > Raphitomidae > Phymorhynchus > Phymorhynchus buccinoides. Next base: position 59,446,070 of record CM065692.1, read on the forward strand.
ATGTGACCCAGCACCACTAAAGGGACATTAAGTCGCTGGGCTGGTTTCTCACTGTTATATGTGACCCAGCACCACAAAAGGGACATTAAGTCGCTGGGCTAGTTTCTCACAACAGGCTTGCAAAGTAAAATTTTGAGTCATGGGTATTTTTGTGATCTCCAACATCTTATCTTTCATATTTACAAAGGATAACCTTTAATACGGTCTCTAAATGGTCTTATAAGTGTCTTAAAACGAGTAGGTCAATGCAGTTTCTTCAGCTAGGCTAGACTTTAGACTGTGTTTTCTTAAAATGGCCAACGCTCACCCTACTGACTTTAAATGCTAATAACTCGGGAACGGAAAATCATACCAGAATGGTTCTTGTACCATTAGAAAGAGAATTGTCTGAAGTTCTCAAATGTATCATTTTCTCAGAATAGTCAGTTTAACACTTATTGTCCCAATTGTCTGAAGTTCTCAAATGTAAGTTGGTCAGTTTAACACTTATTGTCCCAATTGTCTGAAGTGTATCATTTTCTCAGAATAGTCAGTTTAACACTTATTGTCCCAATTGTCTGAAGTTCTCAAATGTATCATTTTCTCAGAATGGTCAGTTTAACACTTATTGTCCCAATTGTCTGAAGTTCTCAAATGTATCATTTTCTCAGAATGGTCAGTTTAACACTTATTGTCCCAATTGTCTGAAGTTCTCAAATGTATCATTTTCTCAGAATGGTCAGTTTAACACTTATTGTCCCAATTGTCTGAAGTTCTCAAATGTATCATTTTCTCAGAATGGTCAGTTTAACACTTATTGTCCCAATTGTCTGAAGTTCTCAAATGTATCATTTTCTCAGAATGGTCAGTCTTAACACTTATTGTCCCAATTGTCTGAAGTTCTCAAATGTATCATTTTCTCAGAATGGTCAGTCTAACACTTATTGTCCCAATTGTCTGAAGTTCTCAAATGTATCATTTTCTCAGAATGGTCAGTCTAACACTTATTGTCCCAATTGTCTGAAGTTCTCAAATGTATCATTTTCTCAGAATGGTCAGTCTAACACTTATTGTCCCAATTGTCTGAAGTTCTCAAATGTATCATTTTCTCAGAATAGTCAGTCTAACACTTATTGTCCCAATTGTCTGAAGTTCTCAAATGTATCATTTTCTCAGAATAGTCAGTCTAACACTTATTGTCCCAATTGTCTGAAGTTCTCAAATGTATCATTTTCTCAGAATAGTCAGTCTAACACTTATTGTCCCAATTGTCTGAAGTTCTCAAATGTATCATTTTCTCAGAATAGTCAGTCTAACACTTATTGTCCCAATTGTCTGAAGTTCTCAAATGTATCATTTTCTCAGAATAGTCAGTCTAACACTTATTGTCCCAATTGTCTGAAGTTCTCAAATGTATCATTTTCTCAGAATAGTCAGTCTAACACTTATTGTCCCAATTGTCTGAAGTTCTCAAATGTATCATTTTCTCAGAATAGTCAGTCTAACACTTATTGTCCCAATTGTCTGAAGTTCTCAAATGTATCATTTTCTCAGAATAGTCAGTCTAACACTTATTGTCCCAATTGTCTGAAGTTCTCAAATGTATCATTTTTCTCAGAATAGTCTCAGTCTAACACTTATTGTCCCAATTGTCTGAAGTTCTCAAATGTATCATTTTCTCAGAATAGTCAGTCTAACACTTATTGTCCCAATTGTCTGAAGTTCTCAAATGTATCATTTTCTCAGAATAGTCAGTCTAACACTTATTGTCCCAATTGTCTGAAGTTCTCAAATGTATCATTTTCTCAGAATAGTCAGTCTAACACTTATTGTCCCAATTGTCTTTTCTCAGAAGTTCTAACAATTGTCCCATTGTATCATTTCATTTTCTCAGAATAGTCAGTCTAACACTTATTGTCCCAATTGTCTGAAGTTCTCAAATGTATCATTTTCTCAGAATCTCAGTCTAACACTTATTGTCCCAATTGTCTGAAGTTCTCAAATGTATCATTTTCTCAGAATCAGTCTAACACTTATTGTCCCAATTGTCTGAAGTTCTCAAATGTATCATTTTCTCAGAATAGTCAGTCTAACACTTATTGTCCCAATTGTCTGAAGTTCTCAAATGTATCATTTTCTCAGAATAGTCAGTCTAACACTTATTGTCCCAATTGTCTGAAGTTCTCAAATGTATCATTTTCTCAGAATAGTCAGTCTAACACTTATTGTCCCAATTGTCTGAAGTTCTCAAATGTATCATTTTCTCAGAATAGTCAGTCTAACACTTATTGTCCCAATTGTCTGAAGTTCTCAAATGTATCATTTTCTCAGAATAGTCAGTCTAACACTTATTGTCCCAATTGTCTGAAGTTCTCAAATGTATCATTTTCTCAGAATAGTCAGTCTAACACTTATTGTCCCAATTGTCTGAAGTTCTCAAATGTATCATTTTCTCAGAATGGTCAGTCTAACACTTATTGTCCCAATTGTCTGAAGTTCTCAAATGTATCATTTTCTCAGAATGGTCAGTCACTTATTGTCCCAATTGTCTGAAGTTCTCAAATGTATCATTTTCTCAGAATAGTCAGTCTAACACTTATTGTCCCAATTGTCTGAAGTTCTCAAATGTATCATTTTCTCAGAATGGTCAGTCTAACACTTATTGTCCCAATTGTCTGAAGTTCTCAAATGTATCATTTTCTCAAATGTATCATTTCTGAAGTTCTCAAAATCATTTTCTCAGTCAGTCTAACACTTATTGTCCCAATTGTCTGAAGTTCTCAAATGTATCATTTTCTCAGAATAGTCAGTCTAACACTTATTGTCCCAATTGTCTGAAGTTCTCAAATGTATCATTTTCTCAGAATCAGTTCTCAAATGTATCATTTTCTCAGAATGGTCAGTCTAACACTTAATATTGTCCCAATTGTCTGAAGTTCTCAAATGTATCATTTTCTCAGAATGGTCAGTCTAACACTTATTGTCCCAATTGTCTGAAGTTCTCAAATGTATCATTTTCTCAGAATGGTCAGTCTAACACTTATTGTCCCAATTGTCTGAAGTTCTCAAATGTATCATTTTCTCAGAATAGTCAGTCTAACACTTATTGTCCCTGGGTCACGTATTTCATGGAAGTCAGCATAACACGGTGTAATACAGTATAACCAAATGTAACATTTATGGGACAATGAACAAAAGTCAGCATAACACGGTGTAATACAGTATAACCAAATGTAACATTTATGGGACAATGAACAAAAGTCAGCATAAAACGGTGTAATACAGTATAACCAAATGTAACATTTATGGGACAATGAACAAAAGTCAGCATAACACGGTGTAATACAGTATAACCAAATGTAACATTTATGGGACAATGAACAAAAGTCAGCATAAAACGGTGTAATACAGTATAACCAAATGTAACATTTATGGGACAATGAACAAAAGTCAGCATAAAACGGTGTAATACAGTATAACCAAATGTAACATTTATGGGACAATGAACAAAAGTCAGCATAAAACGGTGTAATACAGTATAACCAAATGTAACATTTATGGGACAATGAACAAAAGTCAGCATAAAATGGTGTAATACAGTATAACCAAATGTAACATTTATGGGACAATGAACAAAAGTCAGCATAAAACGGTGTAATACAGTATAACCAAATGTAACATTTATGGGACAATGAACAAAAGTCAGCATAAAACGGTGTAATACAGTATAACCAAATGTAACATTTATGGGACAATGAACAAAAGTCAGCATAAAACGGTGTAATACAGTATAACCAAATGTAACATTTATGGGACAATGAACAAAAGTCAGCATAACACGGTGCAATACAGTATAACCAAATGTAACATTTATGGGACAATGAACAAAAGTCAGCATAACACGGTGCAATACAGTATAACCAAATGTAACATTTATGGGACAATGAACAAAAGTCAGCATAACACGGTGCAATACAGTATAACCAAATGTAACATTTATGGGACAATGAACAAAAGTCAGCATAAAATGGTGTAATACAGTATAACCAAATGTAACATTTATGGGACAATGAACAAAAGTCAGCATAAAATGGTGTAATACAGTATAACCAAATGTAACATTTATGGGACAATGAACAAAAGTCAGCATAAAACGGTGCAATACAGTACCTGCAGTATAACTAAGTGCAACATTTATGGGACAATGAACAAAAGTCAGCATAACACGGTGCAATACAGTATAACCAAATGTAACATTTATGGGACAATGAACAAAAGTCAGCATAAATGGTGCAATACAGTATAACCAAATGTAACATTTATGGGACAATGAACAAAAGTCAGCATAAAATGGTGTAATACAGTATAACCAAATGTAACATTTATGGGACAATGAACAAAAGTCAGCATAAAACGGTGCAATACAGTACCTGCAGTATAACTAAGTGCAACATTTATGGGACAATGAACAAAAGTCAGCATAAATGGTGCAATACAGTATAACCAAATGTAACATTTATGGGACAATGAACAAAAGTCAGCATAACACGGTGTAATACAGTATAACCAAATGTAACATTTATGGGACAATGAACAAAAGTCAGCATAACACGGTGCAATACAGTATAACCAAATGTAACATTTATGGGACAATGAACAAAAGTCAGCATAAAACGGTGTAATACAGTATAACCAAATGTAACATTTATGGGACAATGAACAAAAGTCAGCATAACACGGTGCAATACAGTATAACCAAATGTAACATTTATGGGACAATGAACAAAAGTCAGCATAACACGGTGCAATACAGTATAACCAAATGTAACATTTATGGGACAATGAACAAAAGTCAGCATAACACGGTGCAATACAGTATAACCAAATGTAACATTTATGGGACAATGAACAAAAGTCAGCATAACACGGTGCAATACAGTATAACCAAATGTAACATTTATGGGACAATGAACAAAAGTCAGCATAAAATGGTGTAATACAGTATAACCAAATGTAACATTTATGGGACAATGAACAAAAGTCAGCATAAAATGGTGTAATACAGTATAACCAAATGTAACATTTATGGGACAATGAACAAAAGTCAGCATAAAACGGTGCAATACAGTACCTGCAGTATAACTAAGTGCAACATTTATGGGACAATGAACAAAAGTCAGCATAACACGGTGCAATACAGTATAACCAAATGTAACATTTATGGGACAATGAACAAAAGTCAGCATAAATGGTGCAATACAGTATAACCAAATGTAACATTTATGGGACAATGAACAAAAGTCAGCATAAAATGGTGTAATACAGTATAACCAAATGTAACATTTATGGGACAATGAACAAAAGTCAGCATAAAACGGTGCAATACAGTACCTGCAGTATAACTAAGTGCAACATTTATGGGACAATGAACAAAAGTCAGCATAAAACGGTGCAATACAGTACCTGCAGTATAACTAAGTGCAACATTTATGGGACAATGAACAAAAGTCAGCATAAAACGGTGCAATACAGTATAACCAAATGTAACATTTATGGGACAATGAACAAAAGTCAGCATAAATGGTGTAATACAGTATAACCAAATGTAACATTTATGGGACAATGAACAAAAGTCAGCATAAAATGGTGTAATACAGTATAACCAAATGTAACATTTATGGGACAATGAACAAAAGTCAGCATAAAATGGTGTAATACAGTATAACCAAATGTAACATTTATGGGACAATGAACAAAAGTCAGCATAAAACGGTGTAATACAGTATAACCAAATGCAACAGTGCAACATTTATGGGACAATGAACAAAAGTCAGCATAAAACGGTGCAATACAGTACCTGCAGTATAACCAAGTGCAACATTTATGGGACAATGAACAAAAGTCAGCATAAAACGGTGCAATACAGTATAACCAAATGCAACAGTGCAACATTTATGGGACAATGAACAAAAGTCAGCATAAAACGGTGTAATACAGTATAACCAAATGTAACATTTATGGGACAATGAACAAAAGCCAGTATAAAACGGTGTAATACAGTATAACCAAATGTAACATTTATGGGACAATGAACAAAAGTCAGCATAAAATGGTGTAATACAGTATAACCAAATGCAACAGTGCAACATTTATGGGACAATGAACAAAAGTCAGCATAAAACGGTGTAATACAGTATAACCAAATGTAACATTTATGGGACAATGAACAAAAGCCAGTATAAAACGGTGTAATACAGTATAACCAAATGTAACATTTATGGGACAATGAACAAAAGTCAGCATAAAATGGTGTAATACAGTATAACCAAATGCAACAGTGCAACATTTATGGGACAATGAAATTGTTTTATCTCACCAGGATTTTCACCAGGGAGGACACCATGCCAACATCACCCAGTTCTCTGTGGACACGTATCGCTGGAACAACAACAATTCCAGTCAACAATCGCTGTTCATCTTACAACGGCATGAGAAACATCAATAAAGCCTTAACAAATCCTGCAGGGTTCCCAACAACAAAAAGCCCAAATTTCCGGAAACTCGTGGAGGGTTCTGGTATTCCTAGACTATCTTTTTTTTTCTTTTTTTTTTTTGGCTGTCCCATCTTCTGGGCTGTACAGTGGCGTTGCTCCCACGCCGCTCGTTCCGAATCCCAATTCGCAGCTACACCCGGGTTTGTTCAAGTCGCAGAAACCGAGACCAGCAGTCCAAGGGGAGAGAATTTTATATTAGGCCATCAGGAGGCAACCAACCGAGGAGACACTGCACTTCTGCTGAGTCACTTCGGTGGAGTTCAGTGGAGCCTGTTCAGGACACCACCTACTAAGCCCCCTACTGACGACACTATTCTCTTAGTCGCGGAGCCAGCGTGAGTGAGGTCCTCCTCCGAGGGCGCCACCACGACCGTCCACCGACAGCTCCCCAGAACACACTGATCCCAATGACTTTGACCCGAACGCACCAAGGCATAGACTGGATTGGAAACTGAAACTGAGGTCACCATGAGAGCAGGGCATGCAAAGCCACAGAATTTGAGACATTGTTTTTAATTTTATGATTGATGGAAAATGAGGCCGATGATAACGATGATGATGATACTATGGAGTTCCGTATCGGTCTGAGACTGCATGGCAGGGCTGTACTCTACGCTTCCTTTCATAATGATATCCCGGCATTAACCAGGTCCGAGAACTACAGACACCTGCAGTGTTGGTCTTGCAATTAGAGCAACACTCTCAGAATCGCATCCGTTAAGCGGATGAAACTCGACTGTGTGGTTTCAGTCTTCCCATTGAGCCCATAGCCACTCACTCTGGGTAGGAGTCGGTCCAAGACCGAAAAAACCCTCGCCTCTGATGGGATTCGAACCCCAGACCTCCCAGCCAGTAGTCCGCGACGCTAACCACTACACCACGGCGGCTGGTGACTATCTTTTAAAAAAAAAAAAAAAAAAAAAAATTCCTCCGAAATCGGAATGTGTCGGCTGCACGCAGCGGGGGAGACAAGTGAAAGCTGAAAACCGGACACATATGTACCTTATCCATTATGGCCATATGGCCTGGGAACGCAGAAGAATAATTGTCAGATCAACATTGCACTTAGACAAGACCTATTTGATCTGTGGGCTGCACCCATAGTCTGCGGTTCTGAGAGAGAAATACAAGTTTTATTTCAGATCATCGACTATAAAATTGTTTGGAAATGCCTTAAAATCGCACAAGCTCAGCAAGTCACTCCAACGCAAATAGCTTCAGAATAAGATTCCAATCATATAGTTTTTAGATTGTTGTTGTTGTCTTACCCTGGCTTAAAGACTCCAGGGATCATCCCAACAGCCGAAGCACTTGAACACTATGGTAAAAATGCACCAGCTAGGGATGAGAACATTACGTGTGTGACCATTTTTGATACCCCCGCAGCCACACTCCGACTTCAGAGGATTTAAGACTGATGATGGCATGCTAGGAGGCTGTCATGGCTTAAGACAATCCCTGCACAACCATGCAGAACATAACATTTTGATGTAGCCTTGGTGTTCTAGCTTATGTCCATTGGTCTGACACAGCCCCATGCCAAGGCACAGCAAGTTTTTAGATTGACAGTGAAAGTAAATGGAGGTCTGTGCCCGACAATTTGTCAGGCATAAACAATTGTCAGACAATTTGTCACGAGTTAAGAAAACATGGATTCAGCCAAGGTTTAGAATTGGAGTATACTGATAAGAGAATATGCTCGGAAGTGACAATGACTAAACATTCTGCCGTTAATTGTCAACTCAGAACTCAGATTTCATCCCGGTGTGGCATTCTCAAAATGGATTTGTTCTCAACATGTCTGCGCATGTGCGAAGAGTTAGGGATAGGTTTAGGGTTAGGGTTAGGGATAGGTTTAGGATTAGGGTTATGGTTATGGTTATGGTTAGGAATAGGGTTAGGGAAAGGCTTAGGGTCAATTTAGTGTCGAATACATAAAAGATAAAATTTGATGGTACGTCATGATCGATTTCGCACATGCGCAGACTTGTTGAGAACAAATCCATTTTGAGAATGCCACACTGGGATGAGCTCAAGCATGTTCTCAACGCAAACAAGAGAGGCTGGCTCACCCATGTTGAGGTCCATGTTGTAGAGAGCCACTTTGCCCAGGATCTGCCAGGTCTTGTGGTTGTTGAGCACGCTGCAGTACTGCCACCCGTCCTTGAACCTGCAGTGATTCAAACAAAAATAGTCATCATGAAAACCAGGTCCATGTTACTGGCCACTGCAACAACCATGTTTTGCTAGAGTGAATGCCCTTGGTAGATGACCAAACAAGGGCATAACTCTCATCAATAACCCTATTTGAGGCCACCAAAATGGCTGCCTTTCGCAAGAGTGAATTCCCTTTTCAGTACTGACCAACAAGGGCTTCACTCTCACTGCCAAGGGCGTTAATAACCCTAGTTGCAGTGGCCAATAGAGAACCATCATTGAACCTGCTGGAATGCTAAGACTACCTTCTAGTTCTACCAGGTACTACAGCTGCCAGTACTACTACAGTATTTTCCGGACCATTAGGCACTTGTGTGCAGAAGGCGAATAGGGCAATTTTCAAGAAAAATCTGAAGAAAAAAAATAAGAAAAAGGTGCCCTCGTTTATAAGGTGATACACACCTCACTAAAGAAAGTCAAACTTCGAAGCTCGTACGCGTCCGGTAAATGCTTGCCGACCGCCATTACTCCTGTCTTAAATGAGAGTTCAAATAATCGAACTTCCGTTTGTGCAACTTCCTCTTGTTGTGTTTGGACTTTTCTTCACAAAAACTGGTAGAAATATGGCATTTTAAGCTCTACAACGATGCTTTTTACATCCAATGAAGGGTTATGGCATTTTAAGCTCTACAACGATGCTTTTTACATCCAATGAAGGGTTATGGCATGTTAAGCTCTACAACGATGCTTTTTACATCCAATGAGGGGTTATGGCATTTTAAGCTCTACAACGATGCTTTTTACATCCAATGAAGGGTTATGGCATGTTAAGCTCTACAACGATGCTTTTTACATCCAATGAGGGGTTATGGCATGTTAAGCTCTACAACGATGCTTTTTACATCCAATGAAGGGTTATGGCATTTTAAGCTCTACAACGATGCTTTTTACATCCAATGAGGGGTTATGGCATTTTAAGCTCTAAACGATGCTTTTTACATCCAATGAAGGGTTATGGCATTTTAAGCTCTACAACGATGCTTTTTACATCCAATGAAGGGTTATGGCATTTTAAGCTCTACAACGATGCTTTTTACATCCAATGAAGGGCTATGGCATTTTAAGCTCTACAACGATGCTTTTTACATCCAATGAAGGGTTATGGCATTTTAAGCTCTACAACGATGCTTTTTACATCCAATGAAGGGTTATGGCATTTTAAGCTCTACAACGATGCTTTTTACATCCAATGAAGGGTTATGGCATTTTAAGCTCTACAACGATGCTTTTTACATCCAATGAGGGGTTATGGCATTTTAAGCTCTACAACGATGCTTTTTACATCCAATGAAGGGTTATGGCATTTTAAGCTCTACAACGATGCTTTTTACATCCAATGAAGGGTTATGGCATTTTAAGCTCTACAACGATGCTTTTTACATCCAATGAAGGGTTATGGCATTTTAAGCTCTACAACGATGCTTTTTACATCCAATGAAGGGTTATGGCATTTTAAGCTCTACAACGATGCTTTTTACATCCAATGAAGGGTTATGGCATTTTAAGCTCTACAACGATGCTTTTTACATCCAATGAAGGGTTATGGCATTTTAAGCTCTACAACGATGCTTTTTACATCCAATGAAGGGCTATGGCATTTTAAGCTCTACAACGATGCTTTTTACATCCAATGAAGGGTTATGGCATTTTAAGCTCTACAACGATGCTTTTTACATCCAATGAAGGGTTATGGCATTTTAAGCTCTACAACGATGCTTTTTACATCCAATGAAGGGTTATGGCATTTTAAGCTCTACAACGATGCTTTTTACATCCAATGAAGGGTTATGGCATTTTAAGCTCTACAACGATGCTTTTTACATCCAATGAAGGGTTATAGCATTTTAAGCTCTACAACGATGCTTTTTACATCCAATGAAGGGTTATGGCATTTTAAGCTCTACAACGATGCTTTTTACATCCAATGAAGGGTTATAGCATTTTAAGCTCTACAACGATGCTTTTTACATCCAATGAAGGGTTATGGCATTTTAAGCTCTACAACGATGCTTTTTACATCCAATGAAGGGTTATGGCATTTTAAGCTCTACAACGATGCTTTTTACATCCAATGAAGGGTTATGGCATTTTAAGCTCTACAACGATGCTTTTTACATCCAATGAAGGGTTATGGCATTTTAAGCTCTACAACGATGCTTTTTACATCCAATGAAGGGTTATGGCATTTTAAGCTCTACAACGATGCTTTTTACATCCAATGAAGGGTTATGGCATTTTAAGCTCTACAACGATGCTTTTTACATCCAATGAAGGGTTATGGCATTTTAAGCTCTACAACGATGCTTTTTACATCCAATGAGGGGTTATGGCATCGTAAGCTCTACAACGATGCGACATCCAATGACCATGGCATTTTAAGCTCTACAACGATGCTTTTTACATCCAATGAGGGTTATGGCATGTTAAGCTCTACAACGATGCTTTTTACATCCAATGAGGGGTTATGGCATTTTAAGCTCTACAACGATGCTTTTTCATCCAATGAGGGGTTATGGCATGTTAAGCTCTACAACGATGCTTTTTACATCCAATGAAGGGCTATGGCATTTTAAGCTCTACAACGATGCTTTTTACATCCAATGAAGGGTTATAGCATTTTAAGCTCTACAACGATGCTTTTTACATCCAATGAAGGGTTATGGCATTTTAAGCTCTAAACGAGCTTTTTACATCCAATGAGGGGCTATGGCATTTTAAGCTCTACAACGATGCTTTTTACATCCAATGAAGGGTTATAGCATTTTAAGCTCTACAACACTTTTTACATCCAATGAAGGGTTATAGCATTTTAAGCTCTACAACGATGCTTTTACATCAATGAGAGTTATGGCATTTTGATCTCTACAACGATGCAATCCAATGAAGGGTCCTTGGCTTTTAAGCTCTACAACGTGTTTTTACATCCAATGAAGGGTTATGCATTTTAGCTCTAAATTGACCCATGGGGTTATGGCATTTTAAGCTCTACAACGATGCTTTTTACATCCAATGAAGGGTTATGGCATTTTAAGCTCTACAACGATGCTTTTTACATCCAATGAGGGGTTATGGCATCTGTTTGACGGCATCTTGGACGATAATAGGGATTTTTAAGCATTTTAACGTGAGTATTTGTCGTATCGGCGACTCGTGACCACTTTCGATGTTTATGACTCACAGTAGACTGTACTGATACATGGCAATCGTTCCTCTCTTCTCATGATTTTGTTCACTAATGGGCGCCCTCGTTTATTAGGCGCATAGGTCGAAATTGGAGAAAAAAATATTGCCCATAGTCCGAAAATTACAGTATTTCTGGGGACTACTGCAAACTACAAACTACTACTAACTACAGCTACCATTACTAAGGTCCATGTTGTAGCAGAGAGTCACTATGATCAATGGACAAGGGTCCTTGGCTAGTCACTGTGTCAGTACATGTGATGCAAGTTAAATTGACCCATGGCCAGTATTAAACTGATACAGCTGTGCCCAATGGAAGCTGTCTTTACCAGTGGCAGTTCTCCCTACACGCCGTAAAGAATTGTTGGTTGTTGTCACTCCACGGGTGGAGTGAATGTGTGTAATGAATGAAGCGAAGTCCCCTGAAGTCGGAGTATGGCTGCCCATGTGGCGGGGCCCTTTAAAAGCAGCCATACATGTAATCTTCCCCACCCAAGGCCATGCGAAATGTTCACATGATACTGGGTGTGCCCCCAGAGCGTTTAAGCTGGGGAACGAAAACAAACAACAATGGATGCATCTTGGGGGTCAGGACAGTGCAGTACTATCATGTCAACTTGTTAAAGGTGCTTAGTTAGTTAGTTAGTATAGTCCATTATAGTCCTTAGTCAGTTACAGTCTATGGTCATCTCAGGACTGTCAACAAGGTGCTTAGTTAGTTAGTCCATTATAGTCCCGTCAACAGCTATGGTCATCTCAGGACTGTCAACAAGGTGCTTAGTTAGTTAGTCCATTATAGTCCTGTCAACAGCTATGGTCATCTCAGGACTGTCAACAAGGTGCTTAGTTAGTTAGTCCATTATAGTCCGTCAACAGCTATGGTCATCTCAGGACTGTCAACAAGGTGCTTAGTTAGTTAGTCCATTATAGTCCTGTCAACAGCTATGGTCATCTCAGGACTGTCAACAAGGTGCTTAGTTAGTTAGTCCATTATAGTCCCGTCAACAGCTATGGTCATCTCAGGACTGTCAACAAGGTGCTTAGTTAGTTAGTCCATTATAGTCCGTCAACAGCTATGGTCATCTCAGGACTGTCAACAAGGTGCTTAGTTAGTTAGTCCATTATAGTCCCGTCAACAGCTATGGTCATCTCAGGACTGTCAACAAGGTGCTTAGTTAGTTAGTCCATTATAGTCCGTCAACAGCTATGGTCATCTCAGGACTGTCAACAAGGTGCTTAGTTAGTTAGTCCATTATAGTCCGTCAACAGCTATGGTCATCTCAGGACTGTCAACAAGGTGCTTAGTTAGTTAGTCCATTATAGTCCGTCAACAGCTATGGTCATCTCAGGACTGTCAACAAGGTGCTTAGTTAGTTAGTCCATTATAGTCCGTCAACAGCTATGGTCATCTCAGGACTGTCAACAAGGTGCTTAGTTAGTTAGTCCATTATAGTCCGTCAACAGCTATGGTCATCTCAGGACTGTCAACAAGGTGCTTAGTTAGTTAGTCCATTATAGTCCCGTCAACAGCTATGGTCATCTCAGGACTGTCAACAAGGTGCTTAGTTAGTTAGTCCATTATAGTCCGTCAACAGCTATGGTCATCTCAGGACTGTCAACAGGGTGCTTAGTTAGTTAGTCCATTATAGTCCGTCAACAGCTATGGTCATCTCAGGACTGTCAACAAGGTGCTTAGTTAGTTAGTCCATTATAGTCCGTCAACAGCTATGGTCATCTCAGGACTGTCAACAAGGTGCTTAGTTAGTTAGTCCATTATAGTCCTGTCAACAGTTTGGTCATCTCAGGACTGTCAACAAGGTGCTTAGTTAGTTAGTCCATTATAGTCCGTCAACAGCTATGGTCATCTCAGGACTGTCAACAAGGTGCTTAGTTAGTTAGTCCATTATAGTCCGTCAACAGCTATGGTCATCTCAGGACTGTCAACAAGGTGCTTAGTTAGTTAGTCCATTATAGTCCCGTCAACAGCTATGGTCATCTCAGGACTGTCAACACGTAAAGTTCGACCATATAAACACACATCAATGAATCTTAACAATGTTCAGCAACCTGAAAACATAAAAAATATAGTACAATTCATAACATAACACCTCCACCATTGTACCATATAGCTGATAAATCTAGACAGTGCTAGAAACGTTGAGCCATTCTGATCTGCTTATCAGATCCAGGCTAAACAAAATTAAACAAGAGGCAAAGCCTGCAAGGCTCACGTCTGATTTTTATTACTATAGCAGGCATGGGAATTCCCATGACAATTCCCATGCCTGTATAGAGAGAATACTGTTATGTAGACACTTGTGCATCTGAAAACAGAATTATTTTTTATTTTGCTGTGTAAATTAAGAATTATTTTTTATTTTACTGTGTAAATTAAAATTATTTCTATGCATTAAATTACCCCTACCCCTTCTTTAAAATGTAATTATATGTATGTTTATATATGCGCATGTAACATAGTGGAGCCCTATTTTTATTTTTGGCAAACAAGTAAAATTGAAAAGCATATTGACCAAGCTTTCAGAAAAACATAGTGACCAATCCCCCGCCGGGGTAAGGGGGGTCTACGGACACCTGTAGTAGGCCTACAGTCTTTGCCTGTAGGTCTAAGCCTCTTACTCTTAGAAAATTAATAATTGAAGTTGCGTGATTCGTAAGGCCATACTCCTGATCTGTTACTGTTTTAAACTGATTGTTCATGCGATGAAAACTTTTTCCACATCATCTACATTTCTGTAAGATATTTTATATTAGTCCTAATATTTTATTTTCGTTTCGTTAATCCCCCCCCCCCTCTGCCACAAAGCAAAGGTCAAGGTCACAGCCAGCAAGCTCATCCATGTTTATCTTCCCCTGTACAGTCTTTGCACATGGTGATCAATCGTCTAGGCCTAACAAAGGATTCGTACGTCGAAGGCAGTGACATCGACGAACCCTGGATTTTCCGTAAAAAAAATTTCAAGACCGAAATGAATGTGGGCTAAATGTAAAGTACGTCGTCTTGATTATGAGGTAAGGCATGATCTCTTGTTGCCGGAAGTGCGGTAGGCTAAGTTATGCGCAGAGATGATGTGCGAATGAACATGAACAACCGTTACTCAAAGGCGCAAATAAAGCGAAACTACCGGGCCGTCAACGCACACACTCGGTACATCCATTTGTTACAGAAAATATAAGTTGACGAAGTTAAAATGTACCTATTTGTACACACCTGAAGTCTTGTGTTTCTTTTTAAAGAGCGTTTTTGTATATCTAATGGAGAGTCTTCTTTCCAGTATGTATCTCCTACTCGGTACAAAACAACAGTTACAGTAATCTCTGCAACAAATGATTTTCTTTCTTTTGTTCCTTACCGATGTATCTGACTGCTTTGATCGCCATGACTTGAAGGCTCACGTCAAAAGCAAGTATCCTGCTAACTTTAACCCTCTAACATCTTATGTTTTTTTGAGAAAATGACAACGTTAAAGTTTCAGTGGAGAGTGAGAGTCTTCTTTAGTTTGAAGAGTGTGACTGAGTCAAGGTTAAAGGTTGCACAACAGTAATCTCTGCAACAAATGATTATCTTTATTTTGTTCTTTATCAATGTATCTGACTACTTTGATCGTCGTGACTTGAAGGCTCACGTCAAAATCAAGTATCCTGCTAACTTTAACCCTCTAACGCCTTATATGTTTAGAGAAAATGACAACGTTAAGGTTTGAGTTAAGGTTAAAGGTCGGGGCCACGGACGCAACACACACACACACACACACACACACACACAACCGAACACGTACGATACTATAGACTCACTTTGTTTTAAAAAACGACGTGAGCCAAAAAGGATAACAAGCACATACTACTAATTAAAAAATTGCATAAAAATGCCATGTAGGCACATATGCACTGCAAAATGGACAACAGGTACCCACTCAACACTGCAAAATGGACAACAGGTACCCACTCAACACTGCAAAATGGACAACAGGTGCCCACTCAACACTGCAAAATGGACAACAGGTGCCCACTCAACACTGCAAAATGGACAACAGGTGCCCACTCAACACTGCAGGGGGGGGGGGGGGGGGGGGGTATCGCCTTATAGTCTTAGAAATATGGTGATTACCATCACTCATCATTGAACTACAGTATATAAAAAATCGCTTAAGTCAAAATTGTAGGGACTGAAATTTTATTTTGAGCTAAAAAAGACTTTTTCAACAAAGATTATTAAACTGGGACCCCCAAAATGATTAAACTGGGACCCCCAAAATGATTAAACTGGGACCCCCAAAATGATTAAACTGGGACCCCCAAAATGATTAAACTGGGACCCCCAAAATGATTGTGAGTTACCCAGTGTTTTTGAGTTACCTGCTTTTGAGTTATCAGGTTTCCTCTGTATGTGAAAAATGAATATTGTTAATAATGATTGATAGCAAGGGGATATCGTATATGATGACTTTAAAATTAACAATTACCCCCGTGGGAATACCGGGGGGGGGGGGTGTATTTCGTACAAATAGTTCCCCCACCTTCTGGAAGTCATGTGCCTGTAACTTCATCTAATCTGCCACCCTCTTTGACTCTGCCTTTTCCTTTTGCTTACTGTCATCTGCTATCTTTCTGCCTCACTGGTCCATTCTCCCGCCTTTTTTTTCTATAAATTCTTACAAAGATTTCTTTAGCCGAAGTTGGACATGCTGGGCTTAACTATTTCTTAGTTAGGCGCATAACGGCAGCATGATGCATCTTCGCTCCTATGACAGAAAACTGTGTGAGTGAACGAAGTAGAAGAAGAAATGAAAAATGAATGGATTGCCAAAGAGGTAAGACAAGAAGGAGGAGGGGTGGAACAGACAGATGAAAGATGAATGGATTGCCAAAGAGGTAAGACAAGAAGGAGGAGGGGTGGAACAGACAGATGAAAGATGAATGGATTGCCAAAGAGGTAAGACAAGAAGGAGGAGGGGTGGAACAGACAGATGAAAGATGAATGGATTGCCAAAGAGGTAAGACAAGAAGGAGGAGGGGTGGAACAGACAGATGAAAGATGAATGGATTGCCAAAGAGGTAAGACAAGAAGGAGGAGGGGTGGAACAGACAGATGAAAGATGAATGGATTGCCAAAGAGGTAAGACAAGAAGGAGGAGGGGTGGAACAGACAGATGAAAGATGAATGGATTGCCAAAGAGGTAAGACAAGAAGGAGGAGGGGTGGAACAGACAGATGAAAGATGAATGGATTGCCAAAGAGGTAAGACAAGAAGGAGGAGGGGTGGAACAGACAGATGAAAGATGAATGGATTGCCAAAGAGGTAAGACAAGAAGGAGGAGGGGTGGAAAAGACAGATGAAAGATGAATGGATTGCCAAAGAGGTAAGACAAGAAGGAGGAGGGGTGGAACAGACAGATGAAAGATGAATGGATTGCCAAAGAGGTAAGACAAGAAGGAGGAGGGGTGGAACAGACAGATGAAAGATGAATGGATTGCCAAAGAGGTAAGACAAGAAGGAGGAGGGGTGGAAAAGACAGATGAAAGATGAATGGATTGCCAAAGAGGTAAGACAAGAAGGAGGAGGGGTGGAACAGACAGATGAAAGATGAATGGATTGCCAAAGAGGTAAGACAAGAAGGAGGAGGGGTGGAACAGACAGATGAAAGATGAATGGATTGCCAAAGAGGTAAGACAAGAAGGAGGAGGGGTGGAACAGACAGATGAAAGATGAATGGATTGCCAAAGAGGTAAGACAAGAAGGAGGAGGGGTGGAACAGACAGATGAAAGATGAATGGATTGCCAAAGAGGTAAGACAAGAAGGAGGAGGGGTGGAACAGACAGATGAAAGATGAATGGATTGCCAAAGAGGTAAAACAAGAAGGAGGAGGGGTGGAACAGACAGATGAAAGATGAATGGATTGCCAAAGAGGTAAGACAAGAAGGAGGAGGGGTGGAACAGACAGATGAAAGATGAATGGATTGCCAAAGAGGTAAGACAAGAAGGAGGAGGGGTGGAACAGACAGATGAAAGATGAATGGATTGCCAAAGAGGTAAGACAAGAAGGAGGAGGGGTGGAACAGACAGATGAAAGGATTGCCAAAGAGGTAAGACAAGAAGGAGGAGGGGTGGAACAGACAGATGAAAGGATTGCCAAAGAGGTAAGACAAGAAGGAGGAGGGGTGGAACAGACAGATGAAAGGATTGCCAAAGAGGTAAGACAAGAAGGAGGAGGGGTGGAACAGACAGATGAAAGGATTGCCAAAGAGGTAAGACAAGAAGGAGGAGGGGTGGAACAGACAGATGAAAGGATTGCCAAAGAGGCAAGACAAGAAGGAGGAGGGGTGGAACAGACAGATGAAAGGATTGCCAAAGAGGCAAGACAAGAAGGAGGAGGGGTGGAACAGACAGATGAAAGAAGAAGAAAAGTGTGTTGGACGTCCTCCCACCTCGAAGAGGTGCACATGGGACATTTTTACATATACATATAGTGGGTCGATCCTGGAGGTACAGTGGAACCTCCCATTTATAAGACTCGCTCCCACATAAGACCTACTTCTCTGAGACATTGCCCTTCTTTGTAAGTATTAAAATTACCTCCCTTATAAGACCCTTCCCTTATAAGACCTCATTTTGGATGTCTTTTGAAGGTCTTATAAGGGAGGTTCCACTGTATTAAAATTACCTCCCTATAAGACCCTTCCCTTATAAGACCTCATTTTGGATGTCTTTTGATGGTCTTATAAGGGAGGTTCCACTGTATTAAAATTACCTCCCTATAAGACCCTTCCCGTATAAGACCTCATTTTGGATGTCTTTTGATGGTCTTATAAGGGAGGTTCCACTGTATTAAAATTACCTCCCTATAAGACCCTTCCCTTATAAGACCTCATTTTGGATGTCTTTTGATGGTCTTATAAGGGAGGTTCCACTGTATTACCGTACCAGGAAAGACACGACTGTTCATCAATAATTGTTCATCAATAATTGTTCTTCAATAATTGTTCATCAATAATTGTTCATCAATAATTGTTCATCAATAATTATGATAACGAACTTTTCTAGGACAGATAAAAAAAAAAAGGAAAAAAATCTCCCTAAAGGCATGCGTAATAAAAATATCACCAATACACGACTTTTGATCAAACACAGACACACGCACACACACACGCACGTACGCACACACACACGCACGTACGCACACACACACATACCACACATACCCTTAAAAGCATACCTATAACACACGCATAATTCAATACACATTATATGTGTACATACAGTGGAGTCCAACTATAACGAACTCGCTTTTAACGAAATTTCGCGATTAACGAACTGACTTCAATTTCCCGGCAAATGCCCTTCTATTTGTCACTTGCAAAGCCATGGGTATAAAACGAACAAAAAGTCCTTTTGAAATAACGAACATCCGCTTTTTACGAACTCATGTTCTACGCCCCAGGATAATTTTATTTACTTGGAAAAATAGCCTATAACGAACTCAGCCTGTGCGATGCGCTGCAAAAATCTAGGCCTTCAAACTCCAAGCTAGAACGTGTTGTCAAGAGGAAGGAAGTTGGAAAATATGAACTGCGCATGCGTGAACTCATTTAGATTCACACTGGGTCGTCTGCTAGGCCTAGGCTTCCTACAGATCATTCGGTTTCTCAAGGTCGCTTTACAATTTGCGCTCAAAATAAAGATCGAAAAGTTCGTGAAAGCCTATAACAAACTAAATTTGTGTGATATGTTGTCACTTAATGGACAAACTTGTTGAAAAGTGCCAAAACAGATCAGTGTCAGACAACACTGCTGAACTTCTTCAAGCCTTGTACATCCCGTGATTAAGACAGACGATCCAAACTGGTCAAGTTTATGTTTTCGGTTATCATTGGCGAGTGTTTGAACTGTTTTTGTTTTCAACATACATTGTACATGTACATGTATAACGAAATCCTGATACAACGAACTGAGTCTGTGTTCCGTTAAAATTCGTTTTACCCGGACTCCACTGTACATCCAAAGGGAGTGATTGGCCTTTGGGGACCTTCCCCAATGCAATCTGTTCTCAAATCCCTTTGGCCAAGAGAGTAGGGATGTACCCCGGGCAAGGCTTCCCCACTATAGACAAACTTTAGCCCAGCCAGCCAGGATAGCAGCTGCCCCCACAGCTATCTGGCTGTAATAGACGGAAACGACACAGGCACCTTGGTCACTTCTAAACTCACTTCACTCCCTTAGATTACAATTTTGCCTCTGACTTTGCTTTTGTAGTGGTGTGTTGTGGGGACACCAATCGGTGTAGAGAGTTTTTCTATATAAAGTCTATATATAAAAAAAGTCTGATCTACCACTTCCCTATGTCTAAACCTGAAGTAAAAACCAGTAATCTTCTTTCATTTCTCCTTTTGTTTATGTATGATTTGTTTGTGTGTATGATTGGAGTGATTTGTGAGGTTTTTTAATAATTCAAAATCGTTGTGATGCGAATGAGTTAAAACCAAGACCACATACATACCTCCTAAGGCGGATACATTGTTCCAAAGCAGCTTGCAGCTGAAAAAATACCCCCAAGATGTAAAAGAACACTGCCAATAACGTATGTATATATGTATGTCTGTACACAGTCATCTAACAAATCTGGATGCACAAATCTCTCTCTCTGTATGTGCATGTGCGTGTGGAGGGTCAAAGTCAAAGTCAGTCAAAAATATTTTATTATCACGTCAGGTGAAATTACAGTATGGTCTCGTACAAGCACAATACAAGCAAGGAAACGCATTTGCATGCATTGAAAATGGAAAAAAAAAGAAGGAAAAATGGATAACAAATCATGCTTCGCAAGAAGTTGGACATAGTTAGGGTCGATACAAGCGACTATCAAAACATTAAGAATTGCCCTCTTTCCCACCATTTCTATTATTGCATTCATTTATTCACCCCCACCTTACCCTCAAACCCCCACCCTCTCCAAGTCACCCCAAGCTTTCACATATTTTGGGCCCTTCCCGTTCCCAACATGTGCCTCCCTCTTCTCTCTGTCTCTCTCTCTCTCACACAGGGCATGTGTGTGTGCGTGTGTGTGTGTGTGTGTTGTCAATATATAAGGCCACTGGTGCGAGCAAAGGCAAAGGTAACACATACAAATCAGAGCAAATACACTGCCTGTTTCATGTGAAGCACTTAGGAAAACATATGCTGATACCAGTCACTTAGCTTATGTAAAATCAGGGCACTTGACTACCAGCTTGAAGCCACATTTCACTGACATCTGTTTCTACCACTCACCTTTTAGCATGTTAGTCCAGGAGAGAGTGGCAGGTTCAGCAGGGCAATCAAAAAGCTACCACTCATTCTTTAGCATGTTGGTCCCACATTCTTTAGCATGTTGGTCCCACATTCTTTAGCATGTTGGTCCCACATTCTTTAGCATGTTGGTCCCACATTCTTTAGCATGTTGGTCCCACATTCTTTAGCATGTTGGTCCCACATTCTTTAGCATGTTGGTCCCACATTCATTAGCATATTGGCATTGGTCCGTGGGGGGGGGGGGGGGGGCAGGCTTAACATCTGCCTTCACTCACTACTAGTCTATTACTGTGAGTAGTGAAAGTGTCTTTGCTGATGCATAGAGGAGGTGAGCAACACTACTCCACATGGACGGCATTTTATTGATCTTTTATTTATAATAATGTTGTATTTCGTGTGAACATTGTGTCGTATGTTGTGACAGCAAGAAACATTTCCTTGTTGAATTTTGACTGGGAAAATAAAGATTGACCGATTGATTGATTGATTGATTGATTGACTGATTGGTTCCACTGACCTTGTTGGGGGGCAGCCCCTGGGGGTTGACATGGAAAATGTGGGCATGGGTGTCCATCACACAACAACAGCACAATATTAAAACTTATATTATTATTATTATATTATTACAATATTAAAACTCCAAAACACTACACTAGCGTACAGTGGTAGCGCGTTCGCCTCGTGTCAAGTAAACCCAAGTTCGAACCTGGGTACAGGGGATTTTTTCTCTCACTTTACACTAGGCCTTAACGGTCTGAACGTGGAGTCTTCGGATGAGACGATAAACCGAGGTCCCGTGTGCCCATGCACTTAGCAAACGCTAAACCCAGTGGCAACGAAAAAGTTGTCATTTGGTCAAAATTTAACACACACACACCCACACCCACCCTTCCTTCCTCATCAATCACACAAAAATCGTATGCAATATTTTTGTTTTAATGCCTCTGGCTGCCACACGCTCTCCAGGTGGGAGCAACCCGAATTTCACAGAGACGCCTCTGTGACTATAAAGTACCCTAATACCCCTAATACCTAATACTACAACACAATACACAACTTATCACAGAAGATGACCACTGACTGACCTTGTTGGGGGGCAGTCCCTGGGTGTTGTCCTGGAAGATGTGGGCGTGGCTGTCCAGCACACACTGATTGACTGACTGATTGACTGACTGATTGATTGGTTTCACTGACCTTGTTGGGGGGCAGCCCCTGGGTGTTGTCCTGGAAGATGTGGGCGTGGCTGTCCAGCACACATTGATTGACTGACTGATTGACTGACTGATTGATTGGTTTCACTGACCTTGTTGGGGGGCAGCCCCTGGGTGTTGTCCTGGAAGATGTGGGCGTGGCTGTCCAGCACACATTGATTGACTGACTGATTGACTGACTGATTGATTGACTGATTCATTGGTTTCACTGACCTTGTTGGGGGGCAGCCCCTGGGTGTTGTCCTGGAAGATGTGGGCGTGGCTGTCCAGCACACACTGATTGACTGACTGATTGACTGACTGATTGATTGGTTTCACTGACCTTGTTGGGGGGCAGCCCCTGGGTGTTGTCCTGGAAGATGTGGGCGTGGCTGTCCAGCACACACTGATTGACTGACTGATTGACTGACTGATTGATTGGTTTCACTGACCTTGTTGGGGGGCAGCCCCTGGGGGTTGTCCTGGAAGATGTGGGCATGGGTGTCCAGCACACACTGATTGACTGACTGATTGACTGACTGACTGATTGACTGACTGATTGATTGGTTTCACTGACCTTGTTGGGGGGCAGCCCCTGGGGGTTGTCCTGGAAGATGTGGGCATGGGTGTCCAGCACGGCGGTGGACAGCTGCCCGCTCTGGGTCTGCAGGGTGACCTCCCCGTTGAACAGCAGCAGGGGCACCTGGCCGTAGGGACGCCGAGACACGCCGGCCAGCGTCACTTTGGAGACTGCACAGGGGAATCGGTCAACAACATTACAAAACAACAACAACAACAAAAACACATCATTCTTCTTCTTCTTCGTTCCCAGGTCATATGGCCATAATGGGTTAGATACATATGTTTCCGGTTTTCAGTTTTCACTGGTCTCATCGTTGCATTCGGCCAACACACTGTTTTTTTCGGTTTTCACTGGTCTCCTCGCTGCATTCGGCCAACACACCGGTTTTCAGTTTTCACTGGTCTCCTCGCTGCATTCAGCCAACACACCGCTTTTCAGTTTTCACTGGTCTCCTCGCTGCATTCAGCCAACACACCGCTTTTCAGTTTTCACTGGTCTCCTTGCTGCATTCAGCCAACACACCGGTTTTCAGTTTTCACTGGTCTCCTCGCTGCATTCAGCCAACACACCGGTTTTCAGTTTTCACTGGTCTCCTCGCTGCATTCAGCCAACACACCGGTTTTCAGTTTTCACTGGTCTCCTCGCTGCATTCAGCCAACACACCGGTTTTCAGTTTTCACTGGTCTCCTCGCTGCATTCAGCCAACACACCGGTTTTCAGTTTTCACTGGTCTCCTCGCTGCATTCAGCCAACACACCGGTTTTCAGTTTTCACTGGTCTCCTCGCTGCATTCAGCCAACACACCGGTTTTCAGTTTTCACTGGTCTCCTCGCTGCATTTGGCCAACACACCGGTTTTCAGTTTTCACTGGTCTCCTCGCTGCATTCAGCCAACACATTCCGATTTCGGGAAAGAAACACACAATTGAAAAAAGGATATTTTTATTTATACAATAATTTAAATGCCATCATGTTTTCTTTTTACTGAAAGCTCTATGTTCTGAATGACAACACGGAGAGAACATCTTATCACTATTAATTCATATACTTTCTTTAGGCGTTTAGCAGTAAAGAAAGCATACATGTATGTGTACTGATAAAAGAGGTTCTGTTCTAATCCACTAACCCCTTTTATTAGCTCACAAAGCTGAGCTTATATTATGATTGGTGTGGGGGTGGGGGTGGTGTGTGTGTGTGTGGTCAATAGCCAGTACACATGTACTCTTTCTCAACAAACTTTTACAACACATGTACTCTTTCTCAACAAACTTTTACAACACATGTACTCTTTCTCAACAAACTTTTACAACACATGCACTCTTTCTCAACAAACTTTTACAACACATGCACTCTTTCTCAACAAACTTTTACAACACATGCACTCTTTCTAGTCTAGTCAAGTCCAAATTTTATTTAAAGATGGACATTGAATAAGCAAACATACATGCTTTTTTCATCTTTTTTTTCATAGTAAAAACTTTAACATTGTAAATTTCTCGGTGTGTGTGTGTGTGTGTGTGTGTGTGTGTGTGTGCGTGTGCGTGCATGCGTGCGTGTGTGCGTGCATGGGTGCGTGCATGTTACACCCCAACACCTGGCCACAAACCACCTTAACTCACTGGTGTTACACCCCAACACCTGGCCACAAACCACCTTAACTCACTGGTGTTACACCCCAACACCTGGCCAGCCACAAACCACCTTAACTCACTGGTGTTACACCCCAACACCTGGCCAGCCACAAACCACACCCTAACTCACTGGTGTTACACCCCAACACCTGGCCACAAACCACCTTAACTCACTGGTGTTACACCCCAACACCTGGACTCAAGCCACACCCTAACTCACAGGACTGAGTCACCATCACCACCCCAACACCTGGCCTCAAGCCACACCCTAACTCACAGGACTGAGTCACCATCACCACCCCAACACCTGGCCTCAAGCCACACCCTAACTCACAGGACAAGTCACCATCACCACCCCAACACCTGGCCTCAAGCCACACCCTAACTCACAGGACTGAGTCACCATCACCACCCCAACACCTGGCCTCAAGCCACACCCTAACTCACAGGTGTCACACCCCAACCCCTGGCCTCAAGCCACACCCTAACTCACAGGTGTCACACCCCGACACCTGGACTCAAGCCACACCCTAACTCACAGGACAAGTCACCATCACCACCTGGCCTCAAGCCACACCCTAACTCACAGGACTGAGTCACCATCACCACCCCAACACCTGGCCTCAAGCCACACCCTAACTCACATGTGTCACACCCCAACACCTGGCCTCAAGCCACACCCTAACTCACAGGACAAGTCACCATCACCACCCCAACACCTGGCCTCAAGCCACACCCTAACTCACAGGACAAGTCACCATCACCACCCCAACACCTGGCCACAAACCACACCCTAACTCACATGTGTCACACCCCAACACCTGGCCTCAAGCCACACGCTATCTTACACGAGCTACTGTCAGAATTTTGGCTGTCGGCATAGGCTGCCGCAGCAGCAGTGCCAGCCCCGCGAGAGGCCTCGGCCACTTTGGACGGGGTGATGGCCTCTCGGCAGTAGGCGTAGGAGTACATCTTGTCCGTGTCATAGGCTATGAACACACCCTGCCCAGGGAGTAAAGTTTGTCACTGAGTGATACTGGGTAGGTTGAATTGGACTCCCCCCCCCCCTCCCCCGTCTTCCGCACAAATAGTTCCCCACCTTCTGGAAGTTCTGTGCTTGTAACTTCCTCTAATCTGTCTCTCTCTTTTACTCTGCCCTTTTCCTTGCTTTGTGTCATCTACTTACTTTCTGACTTTTGCCTTTTTATCAAAACAATCTTCCATATAGTTTTCTCCTTTGAGCTCCTCCGAAATTGGAATGTGTCGGCTGAATGCAGCGAGGACACCAGTGAAAACTGGAAAATGGGCACATACGTACCCATTGTGGCCTTATGGCCCAGGAACGCAGAAGAGGAAGAAGAACTGGACTGACATTATCTCTCATTTTCTATAAAGGCCTTACTTGAACGTTAATTATTTTTTTTTCAATTCCAAGTTTGGGTTTTCTGCAATACTGCTTTGAAAGTGGTGCATTCTGATGCGAGTTTTATACATGTTTTGAAAACCACTCTTAATGCTTCAAAATAAAAATGTCAGCATTAGCCTTGTTTGCTTAACATTACAAGAGGATACTGCTCTTTTCAAAAGTCATTTGAAGAGGGAGCTTTTCTTAATATTTGCCATCTTTTTTTCTTTTTTTTTAAGATTGTGGATGGGTTTCCACACAGAAGTTGTAAATGTGCACACCGCCTTAATCGGTCAGCACACAACTCTTCCGAAGCACAGCTGTCATTGATGTTTCTGTTCAAAGTTGCTTGTTTGCTTCTTCTTCTTCCTCGATCGCTCAGACAGTTTCCTGTCAATTATGAGCGCAGATGCGTCATGCTGCCGTCATGCGCCTAACTAAGAAATAGGCCAGCAAGTCCGACTTCGGCTGGAGGAAATCTTTTTGAAAGTGTTTCTTGAACATAAGGCAGGAGAATGGACCGGCAAGGCAGAAAGATAGTAGATGACAGTAAGCAAAGGGAAAGGGCAGAGCAGGGCTCCCTGGGACCTTTATTTGGGGGTCTATGAAGCACTAAAATTCTAAAGGACCCTCTAAAAGAATGTGCAGGGGGTCCCAGGGATGCACTAGAAAAAATCTTTTATAGCATTCATAATGCCACTGGGACCCTCTATCCCGTCTCTAGGACCCTCTATACTGTAAGCGAAGGAGTCCTTGGGATTCCTTGTTTTGTGGGACGATTGGGAGCCCTGCAGAGCCAAAAAGAGTGACAGATTAGAGGAAGTTACAAGCACAGAACTTCCAGAAGGTGGGGGGAACTATTTATACAAAAGACCCCCGGTATCCCCATGGGAGGGGTGTTTGTTTGTTAGTACTTTATCGTTTCCAGTTGCGCGTGTTCACTGACCTTGTCCTGCGCCCACTGTTCCCACACGATGCCCTGGGTGGTAGGGGAGAAGCTAGGGATCTGCACCACCGTGTCCGACACCTGAAACAACAAGAACACTGGTCCCACACCTGAAGCAACAAGAACACAGGTCCCACACCTGAAGCAACAAGAACACAGGTCCCACACCTGAAACAACAAGAACACAGGTCCCACACCTGAAGCAACAAGAACACAGGTCCCACACCTGAAACAACAAGAACAGAACACTGGTCCGACACCTGAAACAACCAGAAAAGAACACTGGTCCCACACCTGAAACAACAAGAACACTGGTCCCACACCTGAAACAACAAGAACAGAACACTGGTCCGACACCTGAAACAACAAGAAAAGAACACTGGTCCCACACCTGAAACAACAAGAACACAAAAGAACACTGGTCCCAAACCTGAAACAACAAGAACACTGGTCCCACACCTGAAACAACAAGAACACTGGTCCCACACCTGAAGCAACAAGAACACTGGTCCCACCATGCCCTGGGTGGTGGGGGAGAAGCTGGGGATCTACACCACTGTGTCCGACACCTGAAACAACAAGAACACTGGTCCCACACCTGAAGCAACAAGAACACAGGTCCCACACCTGAAACAACAAGAACACTGGTCCCACACCTGAAGCAACAAGAACACTGGTCCCACACCTGAAACAACAAGAAAAGAACACTGGTCCCACACCTGAAACAACAAGAAAAGAACACTGGTCCCACCATGCCCTGGGTGGTGGGGGAGAAGCTAGGGATCTACACCACTGTGTCCCACACCTGAAACAACAAGAACACTGGTCCCACACCTGAAACAACAAGAACAGAACACTGGTCCCACACCTGAAACAACAAGAAAAGAACACTGGTCCCACACCTGAAACAACAAGAACACTGGTCCCACACCTGAAACAACAAGAAAAGAACACTGGTCCCACACCTGAAACAACAAGAACACTGGTCCCACACCTGAAACAACAAGAGAAGAACACTGGTCCCACACCTGAAACACCAAGAACAGAACACTGGTCCCACACCTGAAACAACAAGAACACTGGTCCCACACCTGAAACAACAAGAACAGAACACTGGTCCCACACCTGAAACAACAAGAACAGAACACTGGTCCCACACCTGAAACAACAAGAACACTGGTCCCACACCTGAAGCAACAAGAAAAGAACACTGGTCCCACACCTGAAACAACAAGAACACTGGTCCCACACCTGAAGCAACAAGAAAAGAACACTGGTCCAACACCTGAAGCAACAAGAAAAGAACACTGGTCCCACACCTGAAACAACAAGAAAGGAACACTGGTCCCACCATGCCCTGGGTGGTGGGGGAGAAGCTAGGGATCTACACCACTGTGTCCGACACCTGAAACAACAAGAACACTGGTCCCACACCTGAAGCAACAAGAACACAGGTCCCACACTTGAAACATCAAGAAAAGAACACTGGTCCCACACCTGAAACAAGAAAAGAACACTGGTCCCACCATGCCCTGGGTGGTGGGGGAGAAGCTGGGGATCTACACCACTGTGTCCGACACCTCAAAGAACAAGAACACTGGTCCCACACCTGAAGCAACAAGAACACTGGTCCCACCATGCCCTGGGTGGTGGGGGAGAAGCTGGGGATCTACACCACTGTGTCCGACACCTCAAAGAACAAGAACACTGGTCCCACACCTGAAGC
Organism: Phymorhynchus buccinoides; assembly: GCA_017654935.2. Lineage (NCBI taxonomy): Eukaryota > Metazoa > Mollusca > Gastropoda > Neogastropoda > Raphitomidae > Phymorhynchus > Phymorhynchus buccinoides. Next base: position 59,474,788 of record CM065692.1, read on the forward strand.
AACAAGAACACTGGTCCCACCATGCCCTGGGTGGTGGGGGAGAAGCTGGGGATCTACACCACTGTGTCCGACACCTGAAGCAACAAGAACACAGGTCCGACACCTGAAACAACAAGAACACTGGTCCCACACCTGAAACAACAAGAACACTGGTCCGACACCTGAAACAACAAGAACACTGGTCCCACACCTGAAACAACAAGAACACAGGTCCGACACCTGAAACAACAAGAACACTGGTCCCACACCTGAAACAACAAGAACACTGGTCCGACACCTGAAGCAACAAGAAAAGAACACTGGTCCCACACCTGAAACAACAAGAACACTGGTCCCACCATGCCCTGGGTGGTGGGGGAGAAGCTGGGGATCTACACCACTGTGTCCGACACCTGAAGCAACAAGAAAAGAACACTGGTCCCACACCTGAAACAACAAGAACACTGGTCCCACCATGCCCTGGGTGGTGGGGGAGAAGCTGGGGATCTACACCACTGTGTCCGACACCTGAAACAACAAGAACACTGGTCCCACACCTGAAGCAACTAGAAAAGAACACTGGTCCCACCATGCCCTGGGTGGTGGGGGAGAAGCTGGGGATCTACACCACTGTGTCCGACACCTCAAAGAACAAGAAAACAAAAAACAAAAAAAGCAGGACTTCGCCTTAGTAACGTAGCCGTCTCTGTCCGCACAACATGATTTTTTTCATATACAGATCTACAGAGAAGGAAAACAAATGGCAGAAGAGGATTCGGCCAGTCTCCGAAGCCCGGGGAAGACGTCAGATCGCAGACAACTGCGGCATCTTCACGCTACTTGCCTCGTTGGTGATTACAATCAGGTTCAATATATCCTTGACAACCCTTGGGGTACAAACTTTTTGCACGGCCATTCAGAGGGTTTGATTGGCATCGAACACATCATGGCTTTCGAATCACAAAAGCGTCTGATACATTTCGCCAGTTTCTCTGGATACCCGTCTTTGGAGGACTTGCTTCGTGGACATAAATTGATGGTATGTTATGAGATTGACACTTTACTGACCCTAAACCTATCCCTAACCCTATCCAAAACCCTATTTCTAACTCTAACCCTAACTGAAACCATCTGAAATGAATGGAAGGGGAAGAGGATGGAGCTTTTATTAACATTTGCCATCTGCCGAATATAGACCGCAGAACGCCGCTTCATTTGGCTTGCAAATCTGGGGGTCCGAAAATGGTGAAATGCCTCCTGGAAAATGGACTCCTGTCTTCTGTCAACAAAGCGGGTGTCTCGGGTACGACAGTCTACATCTAAATGCCTCCTGGAAAATGGACTCCTGTCTTCTGTCAACAAAGCGGGTGTCTCGGGTACGAGAGTCTACATCTAAATGCCTCATGGAAAATGGACTCCTGTCTTCTGTCAACAAAGCGGGTGTCATGGGTACGACAGTCTACATCTAAATGCCTCATGGAAAATGGACTCCTGTCTTCTGTCAACAAAGCGGGTGTCATGGGTACGACAGTCTACATCTAAATGCCTCATGGAAAATGGACTCCTGTCTTCTGTCAACAAAGCGGGTGTCATGGGTACGACAGTCTACATCTAAATGCCTCATGGAAAATGGACTCCTGTCTTCTGTCAACAAAGCGGGTGTCATGGGTACGACAGTCTACATCTAAATGCCTCATGGAAAATGGACTCCTGTCTTCTGTCAACAAAGCGGGTGTCATGGGTACGACAGTCTACATCTAAATGCCTCATGGAAAATGGACTCCTGTCTTCTGTCAACAAAGCGGGTGTCATGGGTACGACAGTCTACATCTAGCTGCACAACATGGCAACCAGCGAACAGTTTCGGAGCCGTTTATTTATGGCCAGATTTATGCCAGCAACAGCATGTACATGCTAATTCTTCCGACCAGTCTACAGTTTACAGTCTTAAGCTACATATGTGTGAGTGCGTGCGTGCGTGTGTGTGAGTGTGTGCGTGCGTGTGTGTGTGTGTTTGTGTCTGTGTGTGCGTGCATGCGTGCATGCGTGTGTGTGTGTGCGTGTGTGTGCACATATGTGTGTGTGTTATCTATCATTTCATTCCTTTTGCATTATTTCTATATTATGATTGTTAGCATGGGTTGCACCTTATACTATGACTAATAATAACATAGTAAGAAAGCATAACAATAAAACCACAATTCTGTGCAAAATTAGGGGAGTGTGCATAATAATATTGTGTGTATTAACCCTTTCACCGCCAAAGTCGCATTCCAGCACCAGTGATTTAACACCAATGCCACTAAAAGGCAACAAATTGGGGTCTATTGTCTAAAGACCCCATTGTCTTAGTTTGGGGAAGTAAGGGTAGACCTTATTTTATATATGTCACAGGAGAATCCCCAATATTGCAGATGGTTTTTGTTGAATGTTCTCTACCCAGGTAAATTTAATGGAAATTTTTTGCTGAAATATGGCTAGCGGTGAAAGGGTTAAAGTCTGAAAAATATGGTACTTTACTATTAGCCTAACTTTTGGCTGTAGTCCACCAAAGCCATTTGAGCTAAGAGTCAGCATCCACCAACATGACCGAGCCAAGCACTCACGGGGTTGAGGACGAACATGACTGAGCTAAGCACTCACGGGGTTGAGGACGAACATGACTGAGCTAAGCACTCACGGGGTTGAGGACGAACATGACCGAGCTAAGCACTCACGGGGTTGAGGACGAACATGACCGAGCTAAGCACTCACGGGGTTGAGGACGAACATGACTGAGCTAAGCACTCACAGGGTTGAGGACGAACATGACCGAGCTAAGCACTCACGGGGTTGAGGACGAACATGACCGAGCTAAGCACTCACGGGGTTGAGGACGAACATGACTGAGCTAAGCACTCACGGGGTTGAGGACGAACATGACCGAGCTAAGCACTCACGGGGTTGAGGACGAACATGACCGAGCTAAGCACTCACGGGGTTGAGGACGAACATGACTGAGCTAAGCACTCACGGGGTTGAGGACGAACATGACTGAGCTAAGCACTCACGGGGTTGAGGACGAACATGACCGAGCTAAGCACTCACGGGGTTGAGGACGAACATGACCGAGCTAAGCACTCACGGGGTTGAGGACGAACATGACAGAGCCAAGCACTCACGGGGTTGAGGACGTATCCGTCACTTTTCTCATCGATGAAGACGAGACGTGTGCCGGTGGAGTCTGGGAAGATCTTCCGCACGCCAACCAGGTGACGGTGCTCCACCACAAACTTCCAGTCCTCCATGTAGAAAAAATGGATGCTGCCGCTCTGTCAACATGCAGCAAACATGACCACAGTTAACCCCTTAACTGCCGCATAACATGTAGAAAAACTGGATGCTGCCGCTCCGTCAACACGCAGCAAACATGACCACAGTTAACCCCTTAACTGCCGCATAACATGTAGAAAAACTGGATGCTGCCGCTCTGTCAACACGCAGCAAACATGACCACAGTTAACCCTTTAACTGCCGCATAACATGTTACCAACTGACTTGTTGACATCACTGATGATGTCATCAGATGAAGAGGAATAACTATGATTTCCTGGTTTATGTTTTAGCACAGTCAAGAGAGTTATATCCCAAGACCCATTTTGCCAGATTGGCTCCATCGGTGGTCTTTTACATGTCATGATTTGGATAATGATTTTTTTTCTTTAATGTTCTCTGGCAGTCAAGGGGTTAACCGAGGCTCTGTTTACAGCATGCCACTTGTCTGTGTGGAGAAGATGCAGGGTTGAGGTTTGATCATACAGCAGGTGATCTGCATGTCATTATTAAGGTCACTTACATACCTGGAGAAGATGCAGGGTTGAGGTTTGATCATACAGCAGGTGATCTGCATGTCATTATTAAGGTCACTTACATACCTGGAGAAGATGCAGGGTTGAGGTTTGATCATACAGCAGGTGATCTGCATGTCATTATTAAGGTCACTTACGTACGTGGAGAAGATGCAGGGTTCAGGTTTGATCATACAGCAGGTGATCTGCATGTCATTATTAAGGTCACTTGTCTGTGTGGAGAAGATGCAGGGTTCAGGTTTGATCATACAGCAGGTGATCTGCATGTCATTATTAAGGTCACTTACATACCTGGAGAAGATGCAGGGTTCAGGTTTTATCATACAGCAGGTGATCTGCATGTCATTATTAAGGTCACTTACGTACGTGGAGAAGATGCAGGGTTCAGGTTTTATCATACAGCAGGTGATCTGCATGTCATTATTAAGGTCACTTACGTACGTGGAGAAGATGCAGGGTTCAGGTTTTATCATACAGCAGGTGATCTGCATGTCATTATTAAGGTCACTTACGTACGTGGAGAAGATGAGGAATTCAAACACCTCTAAGTCCTTTACCTGTGTGGAGAGGATAATGATCTCAGGTGTCAAGAACACCTCTAAGTCCTTTACCTGTGTGGAGAAGATAATGATCTCAGGTGTCAAGAACACCTCTAAGTCCTTTACCTGTGTGGAGAAGATAATGATCTCAGGTGTCAAGATCACCTCTAAGTCCTTTACCTGTGTGGAGAAGATAATGATCTCACGTGTCAAGATCACCTCTAAGTCCTTTACCTGTGTGGAGAAGATAATGATCTCAGGTGTCAAGATCACCTCTAAGTCCTTTACCTGTGTGGAGAAGATAATGATCTCAGGTGTCAAGAACACCTCTAAGTCCTTTACCTGTGTGGAGAAGATAATGATCTCAGGTGTCAAGATCACCTCTAAGTCCTTTACCTGTGTGGAGAAGATAATGATCTCACATGTCAAGAACACCTCTAAGTCCTTTACCTGTGTGGAGAAGATAATGATCTCACGTGTCAAGATCACCTCTAAGTCCTTTACCTGTGTGGAGAAGATAATGATCTCAGGTGTCAAGATCACCTCTAAGTCCTTTACCTGTGTGGAGAAGATAATGATCTCAGGTGTCAAGATCACCTCTAAGTCTTTTACCTGTGTGGAGAAGATAATGATCTCAGGTGTCAAGAACACCTCTCTAAGTCCTTTACCTGTGTGGAGAAGATAATGATCTCACATGTCAAGAACACCTCTAAGTCCTTTACCTGTGTGGAGAAGATAATGATCTCAGGTGTCAAGATCACCTCTAAGTCCTTTACCTGTGTGGAGAAGATAATGATCTCAGGTGTCAAGAACACCTCTAAGTCCTTTACCTGTGTGGAGAAGATAATGATCTCAGGTGTCAAGATCACCTCTAAGTCCTTTACCTGTGTGGAGAAGATAATGATCTCAGGTGTCAAGAACACCTCTAAGTCCTTTACCTGTGTGGAGAAGATGAGGAACTCGGGTGTCAACGCATGGCAGGTGATCTGCATGTCGCTGTGTTCAGGTCCCGGGAACATGCGTGACTCGCGCTCCTCGCTCACACTGTCTTTGTTCTCAATCTGAAAACACATCGCCGTGTCTCCTTGACCGACAAGTGGGATCATCGTACGACTCGCCCCTTACAACGATAAGATAGGATAGGAAACAGACTGGATTATCATTCATGCTATGGCATTATTTTCTAGCTACAGAGGCTTGCCTATGCAAGGCCACTAGTACTACTAGAGCACATTATGCCAGTGCAACGCCATGTTCTTCCTTCTTTGTGAAAACATCTATAAAAGCTTGGAATCTATTACAATCAATCAGTCATCAATCAATGAAACACTTCTGAACAAGCGTTTTATTAGAGTATAATCATAAGAACCAATAACTAGCTTATGATTATTGCAAGCTGTCAACTTTAACACATCCCTTTGTGATTCAAAACTGCTGTTACATGTTCTCTCCCTCTGCTCTGACTCTCTAATGTCAATTCAAGCTGTCTGTCTGTCTGCCTGCCCCCCCCCCCCCCTCTCTCTCTCTATCTCACGATCACGAGCGCTCTCTATCTCTCATTCTCTCCCCCTCTCTCTACCCCCACATGTTCATAACCATTTCAAATCAACACAACTGCAAGAAATGATGCACACTTTAACAGGTCAAATTCAAATAGAAACCTGCGTACCAGGTGCAGAAAGATCTTCCCATCGAAGCTGACCGCGGCATAGTTAGCGTTCATGTGCATGGATTCTACGGTGGCCAAGTACTCCCTGTTTTCCTTCATCTCCGGACCTGTGTACAGAGCAATGCGCCATATCAGCTGTGTTCTTATAACAATGCATCATATTATCAGTTACATCAGTAAAGCAATGCATACAGCATAGCTAGCGATCATCTGCATCTGGATCTGCATTTAGTTGAAAGGGATTCTCTGTGTGTCAACTTTGTCATAGTTCCGTCGCGACTATCGTCAGAAGTATTTAATCAGATCCAGAACCAGAACAATGTCAGTAATTGTCGGTTACGGCAGGTGGACATTATTGGCAGAAGAAGAAGAACTGGAATGTATCACAGTACTTCAGAGCAACCTTCATTCTGGACCTGTGTGTGAACACGGCAATATAGTAACTCCCATACTAATCAATAAATTAGCAAGACATCATTATTGAGTCCACAGCAAGATATCAGTACCCTCTCTCTCACACACTCAAAGTCCAAAAAAAGACCACTCTTGTTTTGTGCTGCTGACCAGTGTTGGTCCTCCGTGCCATTGGCTGACAGGAGTCTAAGACCACTCTTGTTTTGTGCTGCTGACCAGTGTTGGTCCTCTGTGCCGTTGGCTGACAGGAGTCTAATACCACTCTTGTTTTGTGCTGCTGACCAGTGTTGGTCCTCCGTGCCATTGGCTGACAGGAGTCTAAGACCACTCTTGTTTTGTGCTGCTGACCAGTGTTGGTCCTCCGTGCCATTGGCTGACAGGAGTCTAAGACCACTCTTGTTTTGTGCTGCTGACCAGTGTTGGTCCTCCGTGCCATTGGCTGACAGGAGTCTAAGACCACTCTTGTTTTGTGCTGCTGACCAGTGTTGGTCCTCTGTGCCATTGGCTGACAGGAGTCTAAGACCACTCTTGTTTTGTGCTGCTGACCAGTGTTGGTCCTCCGTGCCATTGGCTGACAGGAGTCTAAGACCACTCTTGTTTTGTGCTGCTGACCAGTGTTGGTCCTCTGTGCCATTGGCTGACAGGAGTCTAAGACCACTCTTGTTTTGTGCTGCTGACCAGTGTTGGTCCTCTGTGCCATTGGCTGACAGGAGTCTAAGACCACTCTTGTTTTGTGCTGCTGACCAGTGTTGGTCCTCTGTGCCATTGGCTGACAGGAGTCTAAGACCACTCTTGTTTTGTGCTGCTGACCAGTGTTGGTCCTCCGTGCCATTGGCTGACAGGAGTCTAAGACCACTCTTGTTTTGTGCTGCTGACCAGTGTTGGTCCTCTGTGCCATTGGCTGACAGGAGTCTAAGACCACTCTTGTTTTGTGCTGCTGACCAGTGTTGGTCCTCTGTGCCGTTGGCTGACAGGAGTCTAAGACCACTCTTGTTTTGTGCTGCTGACCAGTGTTGGTCCTCTGTGCCATTGGCTGACAGGAGTCTAAGACCACTCTTGTTTTGTGCTGCTGACCAGTGTTGGTCCTCCGTGCCATTGGCTGACAGGAGTCTAAGACCACTCTTGTTTTGTGCTGCTGACCAGTGTTGGTCCTCTGTGCCATTGGCTGACAGGAGTCTAAGACCACTCTTGTTTTGTGCTGCTGACCAGTGTTGGTCCTCTGTGCCGTTGGCTGACAGGAGTCTAATACCACTCTTGTTTTGTGCTGCTGACCAGTGTTGGTCCTCCGTGCCATTGGCTGACAGGAGTCTAATACCACTCTTGTTTTGTGCTGCTGACCAGTGTTGGTCCTCTGTGCCATTGGCTGACAGGAGTCTAAGACCACTCTTGTTTTGTGCTGCTGACCAGTGTTGGTCCTCTGTGCCATTGGCTGACAGGAGTCTAAGACCACTCTTGTTTTGTGCTGCTGACCAGTGTTGGTCCTCTGTGCCATTGGCTGACAGAAGTCTAAGAGTCTGGGCCAATAGTAAAGCAAGAATAATAGCTCCATGATCATTGATTTTCTACAAACTAGGAAATTTTGCACAAACTCTTTAGTACTGTGGCCTTGGGAATTGGTTGGCCTTTGGAGACGTCTCTTATGCCAAGTGTCCTGACGTCGTCATGGTTCAGATAGCAGGGATGTCTTCTGGGCAATTGTACCTCTCTTATAAACGCTTCAGCCTAGATTTCCAGACTAGCAGTTTCCTCCTCAGCAATCTGGAGGTCATTATGGAACATCTCTGTCTCTCTCTTGGCACACACTGGACTGGACCCAATTTATTGTCAGATTAACTACAAAAGATGTACTGACATTGAAAATAAAAATGTATAACAAAAAATGAAATGCAATAAATATCAGAGAAATTGAACAAGAATGCAATTGCAAACTAAAAATATCTATTAATCTCTCTCTCTCTCTCTCTCTCTCTCTCTCTCTCTCTCTCTCTCCCTCCAGTCTTTCATCGAAACACTCTCATAATAATGCATGTTTAATCATTAAGTACAACAATTTCCTGCTTGCGTCAATCACTAATAAAATATTTTGAGCTGAATATAAAGATGTTTCTAAACGTTTATCTTGATTTTTTTTCATATTAGGTCAAGATAGGTGTTAAGACATTGAATATTTGATGAATAATCTTATTTCTTATCTTGATTTTATTATTATTTCATTAAGACTAGACTGCTTTTTCTTTACATGCCAACTAACATGGCATCTGTTATTTGACAGTACCCCCTTGCCATAAGGGCTTATACATATGCTAATGGCAATAAAAACTATTTGGTTATTTCTCTCTCTCTGTCTCTCTCTGTCTCTCTGTCTCTCTCTCTCTCTCTCTCTCTCTAACTCATTCTCTTTCACTCACCCCATCTAAAGACTGTACAGGGGAAGATAGACATCCGGTCTCTTTTCCCTATATGAGTAGTGAGGACAGAAACACTGGTTATGTCCCTTTGAAACGTGACACATTTTACACATCGATAGGCCAGTTGAATTCTCCGTTCAAGTTCCAGTCCGAGTTTTTGGATAGCCTCCACTGTGAATAGTGTACACGTCCGCACTAACGATAACTCTATCAGCCCGGTTCACCGAGCTTTTAAGTAATCCATCTTACCCTTTTAGAATATCTTTGCCCCATCTATCTTAATCGATGTCATATTTACTCAATCACTTTGGTTCTCAATCACACACACACAATAATCCTCTCACTGACAATTTACTTTGCACACACACACACACACACACACACACACACACACACACACACACACACACACACACACACACACACACACACACACACACACACACACACACACACACACACACACACACACGCACACGCACACACACGCTGACCAGTCTGTGTCAAGGTGTAGAACCAGGCCTGGTTGTTCATGCCCATAGCCACGTGTGAAGAACCCACAGCGACAAAGGAAGGCTCCACCTCTGTGGCAATCGACACCGGTTTTTCCTAAACGCACAAAAAACAATAACTTTTTTTGTAACAGTTTGTGTTTATCATCAGACTCACTGCACAATGGCCGGAACCAATGTTGCAATGACAGATGTAACAGTTTGTGTTTATCATCAGACTCACTGCACAATGACCAGAGTCAATGTTGCAATGACAGATGTAACTGTGTTTATCATCAGACTCACTGCACAATGACCAGAACCAATGTTGCAATGACAGATGTAACAGTTTGTGTTTATCATCAGACTCACTGCACAATGACCAGAGTCAATGTTGCAATGACAGATGTAACTGTGTTTATCATCAGACTCACTGCACAATGACCAGAACCAATGTTGCAATGACAGATGTAACAGTTTGTGTTTATCATCAGACTCACTGCACAATGACCGGAGTCAATGTTGCAATGACAGATGTAACAGTTTGTGTTTATCATCAGACTCACTGCACAATGGCCGGAACCAATGTTGCAATGACAGATGTAACAGTTTGTGTTTATCATCAGACTCACTGCACAATGACCAGAGTCAATGTTGCAATGACAGATGTAACAGTTTGTGTTTATCATCAGACTCACTGCACAATGACCAGAGTCAATGTTGCAATGACAGATGTAACAGTTTGTGTTTATCATCAGACTCACTGCACAATGGCCGGAACCAATGTTGCAATGACAGATGTAACAGTTTGTGTTTATCATCAGACTCACTGCACAATGACCGGAACCAATGTTGCAATGACAGATGTAACAGTTTGTGTTTATCATCAGACTCACTGCACAATGACCAGAGTCAATGTTGCAATGACAGATGTAACAGTTTGTGTTTATCATCAGACTCACTGCACAATGGCCGGAACCAATGTTGCAATGACAGATGTAACAGTTTGTGTTTATCATCAGACTCACTGCACAATGGCCGGAACCAATGTTGCAATGACAGATGTAACAGTTTGTGTTTATCATCAGACTCACTGCACAATGACCAGAGTCAATGTTGCAATGACAGATGTAACAGTTTGTGTTTATCATCAGACTCACTGCACAATGGCCGGAACCAATGTTGCAATGACAGATGTAACAGTTTGTGTTTATCATCAGACTCACTGCACAATGACCAGAGTCAATGTTGCAATGACAGATGTAACAGTTTGTGTTTATCATCAGACTCACTGCACAATGACCAGAGTCAATGTTGCAATGACAGATGTAACAGTTTGTGTTTATCATCAGACTCACTGCACAATGACCAGAGTCAATGTTGCAATGACAGATGTAACTGTGTTTATCATCAGACTCACTGCACAATGGCCGGAACCAATGTTGCAATGACAGATGCAACAGAACTCCAACTTGGGTTTCATCTATTGTCAAAACCTGAGACAAAGTTATTATTCAAAATTTAACCGACGCAATTTGCTATAATTTAAAAAAATCAAGTACATTAGTGTGAGTGTTGCCAGGAAAATCTTTCCCTTTTTTTTTAAATTACTGAATGTCAAAAAGTTAGATAGATACTACTGTACCCTGAGCCTGACAATATTAAAGAGAATACTAATGCAACAGAGTATCTCTAACCGTTCAAGAATCTAATTGTGTAAGTAAACAATTTTGCACAGCCGTGGAATCTAATTGTCAAGCAATCTATCAATTCAAGGATCTGTCAATCCAGACCTATTTGTCAAATGAGTCCGCTTATCCATGACTTTCTCGCAACAACCACACCCAAACATCACCCTCAGGTACATAGCTCGATTACTAATTAAAAATAATAATTATTTGTCCTAGGATATGTTAAAGGCACGGCCGGACTATAAAAGAGGGGAGATGCTGAGCGCGTGCCGCATTTGAATCACAGAGAGAGACGGTTCGCCCTTCTTTGTTCCCTGTTGTGCGAGCCACAGCGAGGCAGAGCTTTTCTGGCGAGAACAACCCGATCCCTGGGATCGGTTGTTTTCCCTTTAAGGAATTAATGTGCCCCCGGTTCCATTGTCTGGGGATCTACTGGTCAAGGAACGTTTACGAATCTAACTCTGCAATAGTCAGCCTTACAGTGGAGTTATAAGTCCAGGAAGGTGTGGGTCTGGGGACTTACTGACATGTCATTTTCCTCACCAATAGTAATAATGATTAATAACAATAATAAGTGAAGCATTTATATAGCACACTCCTCCACCCAATGTGGATCTCTATGCGCTTAACAAAAATTAAAAAACAAGAAGTTCAATAGTAAGGTTTCCGGGGATCTATCCATCAAGACCAAAGCTAAAAGATATACTGGCCCGCAGTTTTCCTCCCACTGATTTCTCAAGGATCTATATTTTATGTCCCAGCACCTATTTGTGACCCTGCACCATGAAAGGGACATTAAGTGTCAAACTGACCATTCTGAGAAAATTATACATTTAAAAACGTCAGACAATTCTCTTTCTAATCATAACAGAATCATTATTGTATCTTTTTCTGCTCCCAAGTTATGAGCATTTAAAGATAGTACTAAGTAGGGTGAGCGTCAAACAGTTTGAGAAAACACAGTCTAAAGTCTAGCCTAGCTGAAGAAAATGCATTGACTAACTCGTTTCAAACACTTATAAGACCATTTAGAGACCACAGTAAAGATCACCCTTTATAAACATGAAAGATAAGATGTTAGAGGACACAAAAATACCCATAACTCAAAAAATGATATTTTTGACTTTGCAAGCCTGTTGTGAGAAACCAGCCCAGCGACTTAATGTCCCTTTTGTGGTGCTGGATCACATATGTATGGAAGTTTACCGGCACGCGTTTCCCCTCACCGCTAACACAGTGTCCTGCACGGTGACCTCCAGCAGGGAGGTGAGGTGTGCGATGCGCGTCTTGCACACGCCGTGCAGCATGGGCAGCCTGGTGAGGTACACATGCAGCGCGCCCCGCGGGGTGCTGACCGCCAGCAGCTGACCGTCGTCAGACCATGCCACCTTGTCCAGCGTGCGCTCCTCGTCCAGCGTGATGATGGCGTACATGTCGCGGAACTCAGTCAGGTCGTGGATCTTTACGCTGGAAAACGTTTAGAAATGATATGTCTGAGCACTGTGATCATTATCCTGATGCCGTACATGTCGCGGAATTCCGTCAGGTCGTGGATCTTTACGCTGGAAAACGTTTCAAAATGATATGTCTGAGCACTGTGATAATAGACAATTTTCGGAGAAAAAAACCATGGGGAGAGCACTTCATGAAAATTACCTCCATTAGTCGGTCAAATACCACAGCAACAATGCAACAATGGCATCGTAGCTTGAAACCACAGAATGCGAGTCGGTGACTTGCAAATATTTTTGTTAGAAAAATAAGGGGTGGCCAGTTGCCACAAACTGAGAATGTGCAAACTGTGATGTAAAAATATAAATTACATCATTTTAGAAGTGACGCACTGCGTTCTACATGCTGTGTGTCTCCTCAAACACACGAAGCGAGGGCTGGGGATCTACCTGAAGGTAGAGTAACTTCCCCTGTTTGAAGGATTGAATTAGGCCACTCCCACACACCATGAAACTACTCCCCTTAATTATTTCCCAACAATTCCTATTTTCCTGATGGCGTACATGTCACGGAATTCCGTCAGGCCGTGGATCTTTACGATGGAAAACGCTTAAAAATGATATGTCTCAACAATGTGATCATTTTCCAAATTATACGTCTTTTCAATAACATTATTCACGCAAAGATACACTGAAACCATTCAAAGGTATCTTTATAGTGAAACTATTCACAAGGGTTTATCTATGCATTAAACACATTCCACCCCAAACGGTACTCGGCGGGAGGTAGGCGTGGCGACGTCTAACAAAATGGTCATCAAACAGTTACATACTAAAGAATTCAAAAATGCAAGTTTAAATCATAATCTACAAGATAACTTTGAAA
>CM065692.1:59493163-59518163 GCA_017654935.2 Phymorhynchus buccinoides
GTTATGCCCTTGTTTGGTCAGTACTCAACCATCTTCCCACACCCACCAAGGGCATTCACTCAGGCAAAAGGTGTTCTTTGCGGTGGCCAATAATAAGGTGCACCTCATAGTCCGAAAAATACAGTAAATTAAAAGACCAATTGACATAGGCTAGAACACCAAGGCTACATCAAAATGTTGCTATGCCATGCATATTTATGCAGGGATTGTCTTTAACCATGACAAGCTCCTAGCATAACATAATCAGTCTCTCAAATCCCCCAAAGTCGGAGTGTGGCTACCCACATGGGGAGGTAATAAAAACGGTCATGCACATAATGTTCTTATCCGTAGCTGATGCACTTGTACGATAGTGTTCAAGTGCTTCCGCTGTTGGGATGATCCCTGGAGTCTTTTAGCCAGTGTACTTTACGCTCAATTTCTGACCCTCTTTCTCTCCAGATCCCTAGGTACAAGCTTTCAACTGTTGGTCGGCGCTCTTTTGCCGTCTCAGGACCAACCTCCTGGAACAAACTTCCTCTAAGTCTTTCCCTCCGTCAGCGACTGACCCTCTCTGCTTTCAAAGCTAACCTCAAGACCCACCTGTTTCCCCGTCATTAAAGCTCCGCTCTCTTTCTCTTCTCTCTCTTGCCATTAGGTCTGTTTCTGCTGTATTCCATCTATGTCATCCGTGTGTGTTCGCTTTGTATAGCGTTTTTGTTTGAATGCTAACGTGTGTGTGCGCTTTGATTTGATTTCTATCAAGATTCAGCGCCGTATAAATACTGTATGTTGTCGTTGTTGTACTAAAACAACAAAAGAGTGGTAATGGTCACATACGCAGTTTTCCTTGGAGGGTGTTTTCTCCTCGCGTTTCATGATGGCCCACTGCAGGTTGCTGGGGTCGCCTTGCACGTAACCCTGGTGGATGGTGTCGCCCTCTGGGCCCGTGATGGTGATCGAGCGATCCTCGCTGCCTAGGGCCAGTAACTCCCCCTTGCTCCACGCACCGCAGGTGATCTTCTTGGTGTGTTTCCCAATCACGGACACCTTCCTGTTTGTTCATACGGGGTGAAGCATGAGACACGGAAAGCTAAGTCTGGACAAACAAGGTACAGTGGAACCTCCCTTATAAGACCTCCAAGTATAAGACTCCCTCCCACATAAGACCTACTTCTCTGAGACATTGCCCTTCTTTGTAAGTATTAAAAACACCTCCCATATAAGACCCCTCCCTATTAAGACCTCATTTTGGATGATTTTTGAAGGTCTTATAAGGGAGGTTCCCGTGTGCAAATCTCAGACGACTAAAACAATTCAGAATCGGCAGTGCTTTCAGTCGAACGGGAAAGACGACGCAAGAAAACAGTCTTCAGATTCCCAAGGCAAGCCCGACTCACAAGACTAGGATTTTTCTGTTTCGATGATAGGCTAATACGGCATCACGCTTGATTCCGATTAGCCCCGCTGGTGTTAAAAGCAAAAGGCTGTGATTTCGCCTCTCTATGTCAGTCTGTCATTTAATGACCAGTGCCAGATAGCAGAGGGGGCGGCCACTAGTCTGAACGGCTGGGCTAGAATTTGTTTATAATGGAGATGCCTTGCTCAGTGTGCATCCCCACTCTCTCTGCCAAAAGGATTCAAGGACAGCTGGCATTGTGGAAGGTCCCCAAAGGCCAACCAATGCCTTTGGCTGAAGAAATAAAAGCCAGTGCAAATGCCCCCACCCCACCCACCCCTCCCCCACATAGTTTGAGAGTCCAAGTCTTCCACAAAAGATTTAAGCTGTACCGGGATATAAGAAAATCATTTATTGTAGAGCTCTCACTTTACTATTAGCCCCTGCTGCAGGCTACTGTCAACCCGTGATAAAAACCATTGGACATATACACTGACTGTGCTCTACATGCCCTAAGTAGATCTGCTGTGATTCTACATGGGGTGACAGCACGTGAGACAGAAGCATATACACTGACTGTGCTCTACATGCCCTAAGTAGATCTGCTGTGATTCTACATGGGGTGACAGCACGTGAGACAGAAGCATATACTGACTGTGCTCTCGTGAATATCGGAAAAAAAACCACCACAGAAACTGTCGTGGCTTCCATAACAATCAAATTGTGTTGGTCTTTTTATTGTTCTTTCTACGCGGCATTGTTTTTGCTTAAAATGGGCTGCATGCTTAAAAGAATAAATCATTCATTCATTCATTCTCTCTGTCTCTGTCTCATACCTTCCAGTCTGGTGGTTGTAGATGAGGAGGTTTCCCTTCGTGGTGCCCACGGCCAGCTGTTGAGAGGTATGGGACCACAGCAGAAAAGTCATTGTGTCCCTGATAGCGCACACACACACACACAGCTGTCATGGGATATCAGTGTGGAAAATATGTTGGTGAACAAAATGTAAACAACCCCACACACACACCCAACATTAGATCTATACAACCATTGAGTCACTGCCATGTGGATACATGTATTGCCCAAAACAAAACAACGAAAAAGATCAGGAAAATAATTTTGATAACAAAATGTCATCCAAGTAAGCTACAAAGTGTATGAATTTGTTGCAGAATAACCACTCACTTCATGCCACTGTCCACTTGTTTGGTTTTATGAGCAATGGAGTCCCATAAGATGAGACTGGTGGACTGCTCACACACCAATGCCAGAGTGTCCCCATCACAATCCCAGTCCATGCACGTGCAAAGCCTACAAAATATCCATTTATTCAAAATTATAGTGAACTTCAATAAGTCGTGGACTGCTCACATACTATTGCAAGAGGATGCTATATGCAAGAAGAAGAAAAGAAGAGTGTCACCATCACAATCCCAGTGATTGCGCAAAGCCTGTAAAATGCAATTCCTTGTTCCCCACTGTCGCACACAGTACAGACAAAGTTCCTTTTTCCCACGTACCATCAGGGAGTGGAACGTCCTGCCACCAGCAGCAGTTGAGGCCAGAACCCCAGAGAGCTAGCTTTGTGACCAGAGTCTGGCAACACCTCAGTGGACAATCTCCTACCAATCTCTTTACTGGCCCCACTCTGGGGTCATCGGACTAACAAGCTACAATCCCCTCTCCCCCCCCCTCCCTCCGTTTTTCTTCTCCTCCTCCTCTCCGCTCCATCCCCACTACCCCTTCTTCCAACAACCCAGCAGATCAACAGATGGCTAGGCTTATGGTTCTCTGTTATCTATCCCCTCTTCTAACACACTATTTCTTCTCAGGCCTTGAGCCTAATTTCTTCCGGCAAAAGTGGTATAGAACCTCCCCAGTTCCATGGCAAAATAATCAAAGTTTCTTCTTCTTCTTCTCTTCAGGGCCCACAGTCAGTATGCTGACCATTCTGGCTCCTTTGGGGGGAAAAAAAGACTGAAAAATGGGGGGCTGGTCTGTCCTTTACTGAGGACATGCATGCTTAACTAATATTGAAGGGAAAGAGGGTGGAGGGGAAGCTGAAGGGGGGGGGGAGGGGGGAGGGGTGCTTGATGGATTATTGTAGTTATCGGCATTGTATCTCTCTCCTTTTTTAAAGACAGGGGCGACGAGCGCCTCTCTCCAATCCGCCGGAACCACACCTGTGTTCAGGGATGCCTGATACAGCAGCGACAGCCGGTGTGATCTCCGATGCCACCTCTTTCAAGACACGGGGGCTGATGCCGTCTGGACCACTGGCCTTGGTGGGGTCTAGCCCTTGCAGAAGTTTCAGTACACTCTTTACCATCTCTTAGGATGACCATCTTAATTAATCACTTCTCCTGAACAAACAATTAGCTGGAAACTTATTTCAAAATTGATGTACTCAGTTATGACAGAGTAACCAATTTACTGACACTGAGCTTGGCAGGTTAAAAACACATCTGGTCTCCTGAGCACTTTCAAGTTAAAACAAACTGAGCATGCATTTGACAAAGACATTTTCTTCATTGAAATTAACTGATTTTAGGATCAACTCCTCAATATTTACAACAAACATTAGAAACGTAAAACACATTCCTGGCACTTTACAACACTGACCTATTCCTATTCATCATACATTACCACTTGTACTTTCTCTTTCACTCAGTTTCAGTCATCACATTACAAACTTGGTGATCTGTTGTCAAGCATGAATGGCTATCTTTTCCTTGAGCTAAAATAGAAAGTCATCAATGAAGGATTAATCATTTGTAGAAGTACTAGATCAAATACCTACCTGTGAATCCGATGAGAGCTGAGCACAGACTAAAGTGAAGTGACTCCTCACAAAGTTCAGCTTGTTTTCATTCTTAACAAGCACTCACTGTTTTAATTCATAGAGAGTACAAAGGGACACTACTTTCAGCAACTTCTTTTTAGGGGAGATCACTCTGGTTAAGAAATCGTCTGCTACTAGAGCTAACTAAAGGGATTAATGTAAGTGCAGAAAAAACACTGGTACAGTAGCTAATCGCGACAGAAACCAATCTGCAATGACACAGACTGCAGTTCCTCTGTTACCTCCTCCAAAAAGGCAAACTATAAACAAACAACAGAGAAACTAATTTGTGCTGAAATAGTCAAAATGCTGTTACTACCACACTTACTTCCCAAAACTAAGACAGTAGGGTATTTGGATAATAGACCGCGTTTTGATGCCTTCTTCTTCTTCCGATTGGGGATGTTTATCGTGTCCCACGCCCAAAGTCTTCCTTTAGACTGCTATTGTCGCACAGGATGCATGCTTTGTGAGTTAATTCGTGTCATCCATTCCACCTACACGGCCTACTCGTACCGAATAGTATGCCTTTTAGTGAGATAGGTATTAAATCACTGTGGTGCTAATTAAATGCGACTTTGGCGGTGAAAGGGTTAACTCAATAAAGAGTCAGGTTATATCATTATCATCAGACATCAATCATGTTTTACATTTAAATCCATGTTTGTTCAATTGTCCATGTTTGTTTAAATGTCATCTTGTTTGGTTTGGTTTGGTTTGGTTTCTTGACAATATCAATATTATTCACATCTGACACATACAGATAAGTCAAAACATTCTCACCCTGGTAAGATGATGTCAAATTTCTGGTCTCCATGTCTGTCAAAGATCTTCACTTTCTTGTCAGCTCTGCACAGAACATTAATCTCATACCATTTAAGCATAATACCAAAAGACCCAGCTGCTTCAACTCAAGCCATGTTAGTGTTACATAGCCGGTCATTTCTAGTCCTTTGCCACTTTCGGTTGTGAACGTTATTGTGGTTATATACTTGTTTCTCTGTATAGTGTATTCTTTCAATTTGTCTGCAAAATACCTTGTGAATTACATCAAATTTTGTGCAGTGGTTCTGTTATCTCAAGCTAATAATTATGTTCTGTCGAATAAATATAACCTTGTTGACCTTGACTTAGACATTGGGCCTTGAACTATGGAAAGGTAGAAACAGGCGGAGGATTTGTCCTACTTGGTGACAGTCCTATCTTGATTGGAGGGTGCTGGGGGGTTCTCACATGATGCTCCATTGTTCCAAAAAGAACTGGTTTATATCAGTAAATGCTGTTTTGAGATATTAAACCAACTCCTACCCCGTGGAGAAACCGTGGGGAGTGGGGGTGGGGGTATATGTCTTTCAAACAAATAGTTCCCCCACTTTTAGGAAGTTCTAGATCTGTGCTTGCAACTTTCTCTATTCTATCACTCTCTTTGACTCTGCCTTTTCCCTTTGCTTACTGTCATCTACTAGTGCTATATCTTTCTGTCTTATTGGTCCATTCTTCAGCCTTTGTTCTAGAAACTCTTACAAAGATTTTATCCAGCCGAAGACGGACATGCTGAGCATATTTCTTTGTTAGGCGCAAAAAGGCAGCATGACGCATCAGCGCTTATATGACAGGAAACTGTCTGAGCGATTGATGAAGAAGAACCCATCTAATAAACAAAAGAATTTGGCTTATTACCATTATTTGTTTGCTATTTATAATTACTTATTAATACTATCGTTGTTGTTCGTCATGTTGTTGTCATCATCATTGTTGTTAGCTATCATTGTTGTTCATCCTGTTGTTGCCATCTTCATTGTCATTGCTATCATTGCTGCTGTCGTTGTTGTCATCAATCATCACCATCACAGTTACTATTACTACCATTGTTGTTGTCGTTGTTGTCATCAATCATCACCATCACAGTTACTATTACTACCATTGTTGCTGTCGTTGTTGTCATCAATCATCACCATCATCTATTACTACCATTGTTGCTGTCGTTGTTGTCATCAATCACTATTACTACCATTGTTGCTGTACTACCATTGTTGTCATCAATCATCACCATCACAGTTACTATTACTACCATTGTTGCTGTCGTTGTTGTCATCAATCATCACCATCACAGTTACTATTACTACCATTGTTGCTGTCGTTGTTGTCATCAATCATCACCATCACAGTTACTATTACTACCATTGTTGCTGTCGTTGTTGTCATCAATCATCACCATCACAGTTACTATTACTACCATTGTTGCTGTCGTTGTTGTCATCAATCATCACCATCATAGTTACTATTACTACCATTGTTGCTGTCGTTGTTGTCATCAATCATCACCATCATAGTTACTATTACTACCATTGTTGCTGTCGTTGTTGTCATCAATCATCACCATCATAGTTACTATTACTACCATTGTTGCTGTCGTTGTTGTCATCAATCATCACCATCACAGTTACTATTACTACCATTGTTGCTGTCGTTGTTGTCATCAATCATCACCATCACAGTTACTATTACTACCATTGTTGCTGTCGTTGTTGTCATCAATCATCACCATCACAGTTACTATTACTACCATTGTTGCTGTCGTTGTTGTCATCAATCATCACCATCACAGTTACTATTACTACCATTGTTGCTGTCGTTGTTGTCATCAATCATCACCATCACAGTTACTATTACTACCATTGTTGCTGTCGTTGTTGTCATCAATCATCACCATCACAGTTACTATTACTACCATTGTTGCTGTCGTTGTTGTCATCAATCATCACCATCACAGTTACTATTACTACCATTGTTGCTGTCGTTGTTGTCATCAATCATCACCATCACAGTTACTATTACTACCATTGTTGCTGTTGTTGTTGTCATCAATCATCACCATCACAGTTACTATTACTACCATTGTTGCTGTCATCAATCATCACCATCACAGTTACTATTACTACCATTGTTGCTGTCGTTGTTGTCATCAATCATCACCATCACAGTTACTATTACTACCATTGTTGCTGTGTCATCAATCATCACACCATCACAGTTACTATTACTACCATTGTTGCTGTCGTTGTTGTCATCAATCATCACCATCACAGTTACTATTACTACCATTGTTGCTGTCGTTGTTGTCATCAATCATCACCTATCATCAGTTACTATTACTACCATTGTTGCTGTCGTTGTTGTCATCAATCATCACCATCACAGTTACTATTACTACCATTGTTGCTGTCGTTGTTGTCATCAATCATCACCATCACAGTTACTATTACTACCATTGTTGCTGTCGTTGTTGTCATCAATCATCACTATCATAGTTACTATTACTACCATTGTTGCTGTCGTTGTTGTCATCAATCATCACCATCACAGTTACTATTACTACCATTGTTGCTGTCGTTGTTGTCATCAATCATCACCATCACTAGTTACTATTACTACCATTGTTGCTGTCGTTGTTGTCATCAATCATCACCATCACAGTTACTATTACTACCATTGTTGCTGTCGTTGTTGTCATCAATCATCACCATCACAGTTACTATTACTACCATTGTTGCTGTCGTTGTTGTCATCAATCATCACCATCACAGTTACTATTACTACCATTGTTGCTGTCGTTGTTGTCATCAATCATCACCATCACAGTTACTATTACTACCATTGTTGCTGTCGTTGTTGTCATCAATCATCACCATCACAGTTACTATTACTACCATTGTTGCTGTCGTTGTTGTCATCAATCATCACCATCATAGTTACTATTACTACCATTGTTGCTGTCGTTGTTGTCATCAATCATCACCATCACAGTTACTATTACTACCATTGTTGCTGTCGTTGTTGTCATCAATCATCACTATCACTATTACTACCATTGTTACTATTATCACAGTTACTATTACTACCATTGTTGCTGTCGTTGTTGTCATCAATCATCACCATCACAGTTACTATTACTACCATTGTTGCTGTCGTTGTTGTCATCAATCATCACCATCACAGTTACTATTACTACCATTGTTGCTGTCGTTGTTGTCATCAATCATCACCATCACAGTTACTATTACTACCATTGTTGCTGTCGTTGTTGTCATCAATCATCACTATCACAGTTACTATTACTACCATTGTTGCTGTCGTTGTTGTCATCAATCATCACCATCACAGTTACTATTACTACCATTACTACCATTGTTGCTGTCGTTGTTGTCATCAATCATCACCATCACAGTTACTATTACTACCATTGTTGCTGTCGTTGTTGTCATCAATCATCACCATCACAGTTACTATTACTACCATTGTTGCTGTCGTTGTTGTCATCAATCATCACCATCACAGTTACTATTACTACCATTGTTGCTGTCGTTGTTGTCATCAATCATCACCATCATAGTTACTATTACTACCATTGTTGCTGTCGTTGTTGTCATCAATCATCACCATCATAGTTACTATTACTACCATTGTTGCTGTCGTTGTTGTCATCAATCATCACTATCACAGTTACTATTACTACCATTGTTGCTGTCGTTGTTGTCATCAATCATCACCATCACAGTTACTATTACTACCATTGTTGCTGTCGTTGTTGTCATCAATCATCACCATCATAGTTACTATTACTACCATTGTTGCTGTCGTTGTTGTCATCAATCATCACCATCATAGTTACTATTACTACCATTGTTGCTGTCGTTGTTGTCATCAATCATCACCATCATAGTTACTATTACTACCATTGTTGCTGTCATCAATCATCACCATCATAGTTGTTGTGTCGTTGTCAATCATCACCATCATAGTTACTATTACTACCATTGTTGCTGTCGTTGTTGTCATCAATCATCACCATCATAGTTACTATTACTACCATTGTTGCTGTCGTTGTTGTCATCAATCATCACCATCATAGTTACTATTACTACCATTGTTGCTGTCGTTGTTGTCATCAATCATCACCATCACAGTTACTATTACTACCATTGTTGCTGTCGTTGTTGTCATCAATCATCACCATCATAGTTACTATTACTACCATTGTTGCTGTCGTTGTTGTCATCAATCATCACCATCATAGTTACTATTACTACCATTGTTGCTGTCGTTGTTGTCATCAATCATCACCATCATAGTTACTATTACTACCATTGTTGCTGTCGTTGTTGTCATCAATCATCACCATCATAGTTACTATTACTACCATTGTTGCTGTCGTTGTTGTCATCAATCATCACCATCATAGTTACTATTACTACCATTGTTGCTGTCGTTGTTGTCATCAATCATCACCATCATAGTTACTATTACTACCATTGTTGCTGTCGTTGTTGTCATCAATCATCACCATCATAGTTACTATTACTACCATTGTTGCTGTCGTTGTTGTCATCAATCATCACCATCACAGTTACTATTACTACCATTGTTGCTGTCGTTGTTGTCATCAATCATCACCATCATAGTTACTATTACTACCATTGTTGCTGTCGTTGTTGTCATCAATCATCACCATCACAGTTACTATTACTACCATTGTTGCTGTCGTTGTTGTCATCAATCATCACCATCATAGTTACTATTACTACCATTGTTGCTGTCGTTGTTGTCATCAATCATCACCATCATAGTTACTATTACTACCATTGTTGCTGTCGTTGTTGTCATCAATCATCACCATCATAGTTACTATTACTACCATTGTTGCTGTCGTTGTTGTCATCAATCATCACCATCATAGTTACTATTACTACCATTGTTGTTGTCGTTGTTGTCATCAATCATCACCATCATAGTTACTATTACTACCATTGTTGCTGTCGTTGTTGTCATCAATCATCACCATCATAGTTACTATTACTACCATTGTTGCTGTCGTTGTTGTCATCAATCATCACCATCATAGTTACTATTACTACCATTGTTGCTGTCATTGTTGTCATCAATCATCACCATCATAGTTACTATTACTACCATTGTTGCTGTCGTTGTTGTCATCAATCATCACCATCATAGTTACTATTACTACCATTGTTGCTGTCGTTGTTGTCATCAATCATCACCATCATAGTTACTATTACTACCATTGTTGCTGTCGTTGTTGTCATCAATCATCACCATCATAGTTACTATTACTACCATTGTTGCTGTCGTTGTTGTCATCAATCATCACCATCACTATTACTACCATCATCAGTTACTATTACTACCATTGTTGCTGTCGTTGTTGTCATCAATCATCACCATCATAGTTACTATTACTACCATTGTTGCTGTCGTTGTTGTCATCAATCATCACCATCATAGTTACTATTACTACCATTGTTGCTGTCGTTGTTGTCATCAATCATCACCATCATAGTTACTATTACTACCATTGTTGCTGTCGTTGTTGTCATCAATCATCACCATCATAGTTACTATTACTACCATTGTTGCTGTCGTTGTTGTCATCAATCATCACCATCACAGTTACTATTACTACCATTGTTGTGTCGTTGTTGTCATCAATCATCACCATCATAGTTACTATTACTACCATTGTTGCTGTTGTTGTTGTCATCAATCATCACCATCATAGTTACTATTACTACCATTGTTGCTGTCGTTGTTGTCATCAATCATCACCATCATAGTTACTATTACTACCATTGTTGCTGTCGTTGTTGTCATCAATCATCACTATCATAGTTACTATTACTACCATTGTTGCTGTCGTTGTTGTCATCAATCATCACCATCATAGTTACTATTACTACCATTGTTGCTGTCGTTGTTGTCATCAATCATCACCATCATAGTTACTATTACTACCATTGTTGCTGTCGTTGTTGTCATCAATCATCACCATCACAGTTACTATTACTACCATTGTTGCTGTCGTTGTTGTCATCAATCATCACCATCATAGTTACTATTACTACCATTGTTGCTGTCGTTGTTGTCATCAATCATCACCATCATAGTTACTATTACTACCATTGTTGCTGTCGTTGTTGTCATCAATCATCACTATCATAGTTACTATTACTACCATTGTTGCTGTCGTTGTTGTCATCAATCATCACCATCACAGTTACTATTACTACCATTGTTGCTGTCGTTGTTGTCATCAATCATCACCATCATAGTTACTATTACTACCATTGTTGCTGTCGTTGTTGTCATCAATCATCACAATCATCATAGTTACTATTACTACCATTGTTGCTGTCGTTGTTGTCATCAATCATCACCATCATAGTTACTATTACTACCATTGTTGCTGTCGTTGTTGTCATCAATCATCACCATCATCAGTTACTATTACTACCATTGTTGCTGTCGTTGTTGTCATCAATCATCACTATCATAGTTACTATTACTACCATTGTTGCTGTCGTTGTTGTCATCAATCATCACCATCATAGTTACTATTACTACCATTGTTGCTGTCGTTGTTGTCATCAATCATCACCATCATAGTTACTATTACTACCATTGTTGCTGTCGTTGTTGTCATCAATCATCACCATCATAGTTACTATTACTATTACTACCATTGTTGCTGTCGTTGTTGTCATCAATCATCACCATCATAGTTACTATTACTACCATTGTTGCTGTCGTTGTTGTCATCAATCATCACCATCATAGTTACTATTACTACCATTGTTGCTGTCGTTGTTGTCATCAATCATCACCATCATAGTTACTATTACTACCATTGTTGCTGTCGTTGTTGTCATCAATCATCACCATCATAGTTACTATTACTACCATTGTTGCTGTCGTTGTTGTCATCAATCATCACTATCATAGTTACTATTACTACCATTGTTGCTGTCGTTGTTGTCATCAATCATCACCATCACAGTTACTATTACTACCATTGTTGCTGTCGTTGTTGTCATCAATCATCACCATCATAGTTACTATTACTACCATTGTTGCTGTCGTTGTTGTCATCAATCATCACCATCATAGTTACTATTACTACCATTGTTGCTGTCGTTGTTGTCATCAATCATCACCATCACAGTTACTATTACTACCATTGTTGCTGTCGTTGTTGTCATCAATCATCACCATCATAGTTACTATTACTACCATTGTTGCTGTCGTTGTTGTCATCAATCATCACCATCATAGTTACTATTACTACCATTGTTGCTGTCGTTGTTGTCATCAATCATCACCATCATAGTTACTATTACTACCATTGTTGCTGTCGTTGTTGTCATCAATCATCACCATCATAGTTACTATTACTACCATTGTTGCTGTCGTTGTTGTCATCAATCATCACCATCATAGTTACTATTACTACCATTGTTGCTGTCGTTGTTGTCATCAATCATCACCATCATAGTTACTATTACTACCATTGTTGCTGTCGTTGTTGTCATCAATCATCACCATCATAGTTACTATTACTACCATTGTTGCTGTCGTTGTTGTCATCAATCATCACCATCACAGTTACTATTACTACCATTGTTGCTGTCGTTGTTGTCATCAATCATCACCATCATAGTTACTATTACTACCATTGTTGCTGTCGTTGTTGTCATCAATCATCACCATCATAGTTACTATTACTACCATTGTTGCTGTCGTTGTTGTCATCAATCATCACCATCATAGTTACTATTACTACCATTGTTGCTGTCGTTGTTGTCATCAATCATCACCATCATAGTTACTATTACTACCATTGTTGCTGTCGTTGTTGTCATCAATCATCACTATCATAGTTACTATTACTACCATTGTTGCTGTCGTTGTTGTCATCAATCATCACCATCATAGTTACTATTACTACCATTGTTGCTGTCGTTGTTGTCATCAATCATCACCATCATAGTTACTATTACTACCATTGTTGCTGTTGTTGTTGTCATCAATCATCACTATCACAGTTACTATTACTACCATTGTTGCTGTCGTTGTTGTCATCAATCATCACCATCACAGTTACTATTACTACCATTGTTGCTGTCGTTGTTGTCATCAATCATCACCATCATAGTTACTATTACTACCATTGTTGCTGTCGTTGTTGTCATCAATCATCACTATCATAGTTACTATTACTACCATTGTTGCTGTCGTTGTTGTCATCAATCATCACCATCATAGTTACTATTACTACCATTGTTGCTGTCGTTGTTGTCATCAATCATCACTATCATAGTTACTATTACTACCATTGTTGCTGTCGTTGTTGTCATCAATCATCACCATCATAGTTACTATTACTACCATTGTTGCTGTCGTTGTTGTCATCAATCATCACCATCATAGTTACTATTACTACCATTGTTGCTGTCGTTGTTGTCATCAATCATCACCATCATAGTTACTATTACTACCATTGTTGCTGTCGTTGTTGTCATCAATCATCACCATCACAGTTACTATTACTACCATTGTTGCTGTCGTTGTTGTCATCAATCATCACCATCATAGTTACTATTACTACCATTGTTGCTGTCGTTGTTGTCATCAATCATCACCATCATAGTTACTATTACTACCATTGTTGCTGTCGTTGTTGTCATCAATCATCACTATCATAGTTACTATTACTACCATTGTTGCTGTCGTTGTTGTCATCAATCATCACCATCATAGTTACTATTACTACCATTGTTGCTGTCGTTGTTGTCATCAATCATCACCATCATAGTTACTATTACTACCATTGTTGCTGTCGTTGTTGTCATCAATCATCACCATCACAGTTACTATTACTACCATTGTTGCTGTCGTTGTTGTCATCAATCATCACTATCATAGTTACTATTACTACCATTGTTGCTGTCGTTGTTGTCATCAATCATCACCATCATAGTTACTATTACTACCATTGTTGCTGTCGTTGTTGTCATCAATCATCACCATCATAGTTACTATTACTACCATTGTTGCTGTCGTTGTTGTCATCAATCATCACCATCATAGTTACTATTACTACCATTGTTGCTGTCGTTGTTGTCATCAATCATCACCATCATAGTTACTATTACTACCATTGTTGCTGTCGTTGTTGTCATCAATCATCACAATCATCACCATCAGTTACTATTACTACCATTGTTGCTGTCGTTGTTGTCATCAATCATCACCATCATAGTTACTATTACTACCATTGTTGCTGTCGTTGTTGTCATCAATCATCACCATCACTATTACTACCATTGTTGCTGTCGTTGTTGTCATCAATCATTCACTATTACTATTGTTGCTGTCGTTGTTGTCATCAATCATCACCATCATAGTTACTATTACTACCATTGTTGCTGTCGTTGTTGTCATCAATCATCACCATCATAGTTACTATTACTACCATTGTTGCTGTCATCACCATCATAGTTGTTGTCATCAATCATCACTATCATAGTTACTATTACTACCATTGTTGCTGTCGTTGTTGTCATCAATCATCACCATCACAGTTACTATTACTACCATTGTTGCTGTCGTTGTTGTCATCAATCATCACCATCATAGTTACTATTACTACCATTGTTGCTGTCGTTGTTGTCATCAATCATCAATCACCATCAATCAGTTACTATTACTACCATTGTTGCTGTCGTTGTTGTCATCAATCATCACCATCATAGTTACTATTACTACCATTGTTGCTGTCGTTGTTGTCATCAATCATCACCATCATAGTTACTATTACTACCATTGTTGCTGTCGTTGTTGTCATCAATCATCACCATCATAGTTACTATTACTACCATTGTTGCTGTCGTTGTTGTCATCAATCATCACCATCATAGTTACTATTACTACCATTGTTGCTGTCGTTGTTGTCATCAATCATCACCATCATAGTTACTATTACTACCATTGTTGCTGTCGTTGTTGTCATCAATCATCACTATCACAGTTACTATTACTACCATTGTTGCTGTCGTTGTTGTCATCAATCATCACCATCACAGTTACTATTACTACCATTGTTGCTGTCGTTGTTGTCATCAATCATCACCATCACAGTTACTATTACTACCATTGTTGCTGTCGTTGTTGTCATCAATCATCACCATCATAGTTACTATTACTACCATTGTTGCTGTCGTTGTTGTCATCAATCATCACCATCATACCATCATAGTTACTATTACTACCATTGTTGCTGTCGTTGTTGTCATCAATCATCACCATCACAGTTACTATTACTACCATTGTTGCTGTCGTTGTTGTCATCAATCATCACCATCATAGTTACTATTACTACCATTGTTGTTGTTGTCATCAATCATCACCATCATAGTTACTATTACTACCATTGTTGCTGTCGTTGTTGTCATCAATCATCACCATCACAGTTACTATTACTACCATTGTTGCTGTCGTTGTGTCATCAATCATCACCATCATCATCAATCATCATCAATCATCACTATCATAGTTACTATTACTACCATTGTTGCTGTCGTTGTTGTCATCAATCATCACCATCATAGTTACTATTACTACCATTGTTGCTGTCGTTGTTGTCATCAATCATCACCATCATAGTTACTATTACTACCATTGTTGCTGTCATTGTCACCATTCAATCACCACCATCATAGTTACTATTACTACCATTGTTGCTGTCGTTGTTGTCATCAATCATCACTATCACAGTTACTACCATTGTTGCTGTCGTTGTTGTCATCAATCATCACCATCACAGTTACTATTACTACCATTGTTGCTGTTGTTGTTGTCATCAATCATCACCATCACAGTTACTATTACTACCATTGTTGCTGTCGTTGTTGTCATCAATCATCACCATCATAGTTACTATTACTACCATTGTTGCTGTTGTTGTTGTCATCAATCATCACCATCATAGTTACTATTACTACCATTGTTGCTGTCGTTGTTGTCATCAATCATCACCATCATAGTTACTATTACTACCATTGTTGCTGTCGTTGTTGTCATCAATCATCACCATCATAGTTACTATTACTACCATTGTTGCTGTCGTTGTTGTCATCAATCATCACTATCATAGTTACTATTACTACCATTGTTGCTGTCGTTGTTGTCATCAATCATCACCATCATAGTTACTATTACTACCATTGTTGCTGTCGTTGTTGTCATCAATCATCACCATCACAGTTACTATTACTACCATTGTTGCTGTCGTTGTTGTCATCAATCATCACTATCATAGTTACTATTACTACCATTGTTGCTGTCGTTGTTGTCATCAATCATCACCATCATAGTTACTATTACTACCATTGTTGCTGTCGTTGTTGTCATCAATCATCACCATCACAGTTACTATTACTACCATTGTTGCTGTCGTTGTTGTCATCAATCATCACCATCATAGTTACTATTACTACCATTGTTGCTGTCGTTGTTGTCATCAATCATCACTATCATAGTTACTATTACTACCATTGTTGCTGTCGTTGTTGTCATCAATCATCACCATCATAGTTACTATTACTACCATTGTTGCTGTCGTTGTTGTCATCAATCATCACCATCATAGTTACTATTACTACCATTGTTGCTGTCGTTGTTGTCATCAATCATCACCATCACAGTTACTATTACTACCATTGTTGCTGTCGTTGTTGTCATCAATCATCACCATCACAGTTACTATTACTACCATTGTTGCTGTTGTTGTTGTCATCAATCATCACTATCATAGTTACTATTACTACCATTGTTGCTGTCGTTGTTGTCATCAATCATCACCATCACAGTTACTATTACTACCATTGTTGCTGTCGTTGTTGTCATCAATCATCACTATCACAGTTACTACCATTGTTGCTGTCGTTGTTGTCATCAATCATCACCATCATAGTTACTATTACTACCATTGTTGCTGTCGTTGTTGTCATCAATCATCACTATCACAGTTACTACCATTGTTGCTGTCGTTGTTGTCATCAATCATCACCATCACAGTTACTATTACTACCATTGTTGCTGTCATTGTTGTCATCAATCATCACCATCACAGTTACTATTACTACCATTGTTGCTGTCGTTGTTGTCATCAATCATCACCATCACAGTTACTATTACTACCATTGTTGCTGTTGTTGTTGTCATCAATCATCACCATCATAGTTACTATTACTACCATTGTTGCTGTCGTTGTTGTCATCAATCATCACCATCACAGTTACTATTACTACCATTGTTGCTGTCATTGTCATCAATCATCACCATCACAGTTACTATTACTACCATTGTTGCTGTCGTTGTTGTCATCAATCATCACCATCACAGTTACTATTACTACCATTGTTGCTGTCGTTGTTGTCATCAATCATCACCATCACAGTTACTATTACTACCATTGTTGCTGTCGTTGTTGTCATCAATCATCACCATCACAGTTACTATTACTACCATTGTTGCTGTCATTGTCATCAATCATCACCATCATAGTTACTATTACTACCATTGTTGCTGTCATTGTCATCAATCATCACTATCATAGTTACTATTACTACCATTGTTGCTGTCGTTGTTGTCATCAATCACCACCATCATAGTTACTATTACTACCATTGTTGCTGTCGTTGTTGTCATCAATCATCACCATCATAGTTACTATTACTACCATTGTTGCTGTCATTGTCATCAATCACCACCATCATAGTTACTATTACTACCATTGTTGCTGTCGTTGTTGTCATCAATCATCACTATCACAGTTACTACCATTGTTGCTGTCGTTGTTGTCATCAATCATCACCATCACAGTTACTATTACTACCATTGTTGCTGTCATTGTTGTCATCAATCATCACCATCACAGTTACTATTACTACCATTGTTGCTGTCGTTGTTGTCATCAATCATCACCATCACAGTTACTATTACTACCATTGTTGCTGTCGTTGTTGTCATCAATCATCACCATCATAGTTACTATTACTACCATTGTTGCTGTCGTTGTTGTCATCAATCATCACCATCATAGTTACTATTACTACCATTGTTGCTGTCGTTGTTGTCATCAATCACCACTATCATAGTTACTATTACTACCATTGTTGCTGTCGTTGTTGTCATCAATCATCACCATCATAGTTACTATTACTACCATTGTTGCTGTCGTTGTTGTCATCAATCATCACCATCATAGTTACTATTACTACCATTGTTACTGTCGTTGTTGTCATCAATCATCACCATCACAGTTACTATTACTACCATTGTTGCTGTCGTTGTTGTCATCAATCATCACCATCATAGTTACTATTACTACCATTGTTGCTGTCGTTGTTGTCATCAATCACCACTATCATAGTTACTATTACTACCATTGTTGCTGTCGTTGTTGTCATCAATCATCACCATCATAGTTACTATTACTACCATTGTTGCTGTCGTTGTTGTCATCAATCATCACCATCATAGTTACTATTACTACCATTGTTGCTGTCGTTGTTGTCATCAATCATCACCATCACAGTTACTATTACTACCATTGTTGCTGTCATTGTTGTCATCAATCATCACCATCACAGTTACTATTACTACCATTGTTGCTGTCGTTGTTGTCATCAATCATCACCATCATAGTTACTATTACTACCATTGTTGCTGTTGTTGTTGTCATCAATCATCACTATCACAGTTACTATTACTACCATTGTTGCTGTTGTTGTTGTCATCAATCATCACCATCACAGTTACTATTACTACCATTGTTGCTGTCGTTGTTGTCATCAATCATCACCATCACAGTTACTATTACTATCATTGTTGCTGTCGTTGTTGTCATCAATCATCACCATCATAGTTACTATTACTACCATTGCTGCTGTCGTTGTTGTCATCAATCATCACCATCATAGTTACTATTACTACCATTGTTGTTGTCGTTGTTGTCATCAATCACCACTATCACAGTTACTACCATTGTTGCTGTCGTTGTTGTCATCAATCATCACCATCATAGCTACTATTACTACCATAGTTGCTGTCGTTGTTGTCATCAATCATCACCATCACAGTTACTATTACTATCATTGTTGCTGTTGTTGTTGTCCTCGTTACATTCAATGTTGTGGCTGCCATAGTCATTGTCATTGTTGTCATGTTATCAGATGATTACTATTCTGTATGATATGTGCATGTATGTTTCCTATAAAAATTATAAAATGGAAAAAAACTGTTAAATTTAAAACAAGATTAAAAAAGATTTATTTTTTAATTAATAATAAACTTCCAAATGATAACAGTCACTCCAAAAATCTTTTTTTTTAAACATGTTTTAACTGATACTCTATCCCTCCATCGCTGATACCAAAGACTACAGAATTGGTTCTATAGTTGTTTTGATCATACTAACCCAGTGGTGGCCAGATAGTTCCCTTGTTTCCTCTGCCAGGCAAACTTGATGCTCCCTGCGCCGTGGGTTCGTTCAGGAATGCTGAACACACGCTGAAACAAAGCACATAACCATAGCCCGCTACATGCTGTCAGTGTCGTGCACAGCAGCATCATTATATAAACTCCTTCCGGCAACAAAAACCAACTGGGGGAAGTTTTGTTTCTTCCCCAGGGCTATGTGTGACTCGGGAACAGCCTTCCATTCATGAGACAATATTATCCGCCTCGGTGGAGGTATTCAAAGTCTAGATTGAAACTGCCCCTCACCTATCCCGCCCACACCCCCACCCCATTCCCCACCCAGACCCCTCTCCACTTTTTTCAGCCGCTCCCAAAATAGTCCCTGACCCTGGTCTTATCCACGCCCTCTTCCCCCTACTCCCGTCCTCCTGGAGCTGATCATCTAGGCAGCATCTTTATGTTGATGGTTTCTAACACACCTTTGTGTCGACTGATGGTCTCCAACTAGATCTACAGCAACCCCTACCCTCCACCCCTGTGTTAAGGCGCACTTCCGCAGACCCCCAATTTCTACAGTGACAAAATAGTCAAGTGTGACTGTGGTCACTTAAAGGAAGGATCGAGAAGCAGGCATCTACTTTCCACAGAACAAATTCTTATACTGGACACGTGGCGGGGTAATCACTAAAAAACGGTCGCATGTACACGTAATGTTCTCATCCATAGCTGATGCGTTTGTCGGATTTGCCAAGTACCATAGTGTTCAAGTGCTTCGGTTGTTAGGATGATCCCTGGAGTCTTTTAGCCAGGGTACATAAACAAAGCTGACAACATACCGGACATCTCTATGTTGTATGCATCAGAATGACATCAGCAAAATGATGGAGGATGTCCTTCACCGAGATGAGTCTCTGTGTCCACAATTAAATAGGCCTACTACAAAAATACAAAATACTGTGTGGAGGCCCTAGCACGCACACACACACACACACACACACCATCCTACTTCTTCTTCTACTAAGAATCCTCCTTCAACATTTTGAGCACACACACACACAGACACACACACACACACACACACACACACACACACACACACACACACACACACACACACACACACAGAGAGAGAGAGAGAGAGAGAGAGAGAGAGAGAGAGAGAGAGAGAGAGAGAGAGAGAGAGAGAGAGAGAGAGAGAGAGAGAGAGAGAGAGAGAGAGAGAGAGAGAGAGAGAGAGAGAGAGAGAGAGAGAGAGAGAGAGAGAGAGAGAGAGAGAGAGAGAGAGAGAGAGAGAGAGAGTGTATACGAGTACTCGGGGGGGTGCGTGCATGAACTTATTAATGTCTTTGTTGTTGTTTGTTTTGGTTTGGTTTGTGTCTGTGTGTGTGTGGGGGGTGGCGGTGGTGGGGGTGTTCTCATGTTTATTTCCTTCTTTAACTGTTGTGTTATAGATGGCTTGATGTAAAAAAGCAAACCATTATTGCTTATTCAATGTTCCATCTGAAAATAAAAATGTTGACTTTGACTTTGACTTTTGACACACACACACACACACACACACACACACACACACACACACACACACACACACACACACACACACACACACACACACACACACACACACACACATATATATGTGTGTGTGTGTGTGTGTGTGTGTGTGTGTGTGTGTGTGTGTGTGTGTGTGTGTGTGTGTGTGTGTGTGTGTGTGTGTGTAATTCATGTCCAATGTCCTCAACAATGGCTTTCACATCAATATAATTCATGTCCAATGTCCTCAACAATGGCTTTCACATCAATGAGTCTCCCTTTGTCTCCGTACCCCGTATCAAAGAGTACTTTCTGCTCCATGTTGTTTGAAAATTTCAGGAGCAACACAAACCAGTATCAGGTGATCTCACGCAGATTGTAGCATCATTTGCACAGCTGGCAGAAACATGAAGACAGTGGTATATGATGTTGACATCAGCCTCTTCATGTGTTGAGCAGAGTTCTTCCAACTCCTCTGCTAGCGTCTTCTCCCCATTGATGCTCTCCAGGCGTGCACATGTCTGTTCACAGACGAAGAGAACGTCTTCCTTGAAGCTTGGAAGCATATTTATCCTTCCTCCATTCTTGGAGAAGAAATGTTATGAGAGCTACCTTGTTCTCATCGTTTGCCATGAACCCCTTCCAGTCTCTGGGGACTGCCGTTGCAGGCCCTTTGATTAAGAGCACGGCTGATTCCCCCCTCCTTCTTCTCTCCAGACTTTGGATTGACTCTGGGAAGTAAGAATCTGTCACAAAATCAACACGAGGCGCCTTGGGAAGCTGTGTAAAGACGTTTTCTGCAAGTTCTCCAAATGTTGGTGGCAGAGTCACTTGTGCTTGGAGCAGAGCGTTTCCATCCATGATGTAGGTGTTGGTTGCCGGCACAGGTCTATCAACTAGGTAGGACCCAGCTTCTAAGCGGTGCATTAGTTTTGACTTGTCAGTTTTTGTAGGTGTTCCATCAGCTGTGGCAAGGGCCCAAGGAACTGGGCCAAGTGGGAACTGAAGTGCCTTTTCCAGACTCAAGTTGTGCTTGACTGCCAAGAGAACAAGCTGTGAGAACATATTTCTGCAGTGATCTGTCTTGTCTTTGCCTTGCCAGTCACGGTCACCTTCTTTGCTGTCTTCGCAAATGTTTTCAGATTCAGTTTCTTGATGGAATCATTGAAAGCCACAGATTTGTTTATCAGTCTGTCCTGAACAAATGCTCTGTACGCTTCCTCTCCTTTCTGCTTAGCACTGAGAAGGTCTTTAGCAACGTCTTCCGGGGCTGGCACTCCTGACGATGAGCAATAGAGCTCATCCTTGTTCTCCACATCAAGGGGATTCAAATAGTTTTTCACAGCTTGGATGACCTTTGCTGTGTAATGGTCACTTTGGATGATCTGTGATGGTCGAAGGTCTTTTTGAGCTGCAGATTCCTGATTGTCCATATCAGCCAACAACAGAGTTGCCCGATAGAAGAGTCCTCAAGGAACAAAATAGCAGAATGGAAAGCCACTGTTGTTTTGAATACTATCCAGCAGCCCATAAAACAGAGTTTCAACAACATGTTAGCTGACATGGCAGGCATTGCAGTGCTAAGCATTTCATCGTACACATTCAAAGAGAGCGAGTGTTACGTTGTGAGTGCAACACAGATAAGAAGCCCAATAAAACAATTACATGGCAGAATGGAATGCTACTGTTGTTTTGACCACAAAATACCCCATAAAGCACAATTGGAACAAGATTTTAGCTGAAATGGGTGGGTTTTGGTGTGCCGACTATTGCGACGTATGCGTTTTGGGGGTACGCTACTTTGTGAGTGCACCACAACTAAAAACAGACATTTACAAATTGCAGACAAGTGGATACATTAGGGATATGGCTATGCAAAAAACACTGTCTGCAAAATTCCCCGGGGGGGGGGGGGGGGGGGGGGGGGGGGGGGGGAGTGCCTACGGCCTATTATTTTTTAGTAGGGTAGCTAATGGTTAAAAACATCCAACAGAATAGGACACGCTGGTCAAAAGCATCAAAGTTGAAATTTGGTATGAGGTTTCTTTTTTGATTTTGATAACATTTTTCAAGAAAAATGCTAGACAATGAGAGTATGCAAAATGGCAGTGTTGAATGATTTGGCCGAGTAGATTTTTTACTACTATGGTGATCGTTAGGCGTTTTCATATACACTACTCACAAAAAGTTAAGGATCACTATGAGAAAACAGGTGCGCAATAAACTCCGTTCGCTCCTGTTATTTTTTTCTCAGTCAAGCCAAATTGTTATGAATTCTTGTTCAGCTGTAAGTGGGCGATGTTGTGTTAGTGGAAACATTGCACGTGATTCTCTATTACTGAGCTTGGCAGCAAAAGAAAAAGCGGAAACTTGCGAAAAAGGACCTTGTTTTGGATCGTTCTGCATGAACACATTGCACAAGCCAGATGGAAAAACCATTATGCACGTGCAAGCACTGCTGTTTATGTGTGAGATGCTGTCTCTTGCTTGGCTTTATAAGAAGACATACCACCAGTATTAGGCCTGATTTGACAATGCCTCCACGACGAAAATTGAGCGAGTTGGATAGGGGACGAGCTGTTGCATGGTTCCAAGATGGTGTTCCCAAGCGAGAAGTGGCCAGGCGACTTCAGGTGTCCATCTCGGTCATTGTCAGACTGATTCAACGCTTCACAGCCACTGGGAGGGTCCATGAAAGACGCAGATCTGGTCGACCGAAGAAGACAACTCCACGTGAAGATCGTCTCATTGAACGACAAGCCCTGCAGACAAGAACAGCCTCTTCCAGCATCATTCGAAGGCAGCTGAGGGTGGCTACTAACATCAACATCAGCCAGCAGACCATACGGAACCGCCTTCATGGGTTTAACCTCCGTTCTCGTCGCCCAGCTGTACGGCCACGCTTAACTCCAGCCCATAGGGCAGCACGCCGCGCCTTCTGCAGACGTCACGTGAGGTGGACACGTCAGCAATGGTCCCAGGTCCTGTTCAGTGATGAATCACGCTTCACCCTGAACCACAACGACGGCCGACTGAGGGTCTGGAGGCGCCCAGGGGAACGCTTTATTGACGCCACTGTCCAAGAAAAGGTGGCCTTTGGTGGAGGTTCTGTAATGGTCTGGGGGGCCTTCAGCCTTCACCACAGAACACCCTTGTATCATGTACAGGGTAACCTGACTGGCCTCCGATACCGGGATGAGATCCTTCGACCGCTGGCTGTGCCTACACTGCAGCAGATGGGACCGCCGGCTGTCTACCAGGATGACAACGCTCGCCCCCACAGGGCAAGGGTGGTCAACGACTTCCTGCAGCAGTCTGGAGTCAACAGAATGGAGTGGCCAGCATGCAGTCCCGATCTCAACCCGATTGAGAACCTCTGGGATGAGCTGGATCGCAAAGTGAGGAGCAACCACCCCCCTCCCAGGGATGCCCAGCACCTCTACCAGATGCTGCAGGCTGAGTGGCAGGCGCTTCCACAAAGGATCTTCACCACCCTGGTCAACTCCATGAGGACTCGCTGCGTCGAGTGCCAGAACAGCCATGGCGGATACACGCATTACTGAACTTTTGGGAGCATCAGAATGCCCTGTCTTGTGATTTCAATGACTTTGGGAAATCAAATTTCGATACGTACCCACTTTGATCAAATGTACAGACCAAACGATTGCTCGAAATTGATGGCAATTGTGTATCGTTATCACTAAAGCATTGAATTAAATGTTGGCCAAAATTCAACGCATTGGCTTTCTTATTTGGAAAGTTATGAATTAGTTTGCAAGTGATCCTTAACTTTTTGTGGATAGCTTAGATAGTTTACAGTTCCTAAACACAGGGCAGTTTCTGGTTCCCAGCGAGCCTTTAATTACATGGCCTGGCACAACAACGGCAGGTCGACCACTAGTCCTAATTGA
>CM065692.1:59520663-59653163 GCA_017654935.2 Phymorhynchus buccinoides
GTGTGTGTGTGTGTGTGTGTGTGTGTGTGTGTGTGTGTGTGTGTGTGTGTGTGTTGCGTCCGTGGTCTAATCTCCAAACTTTAACTTTGGCATTTCAGTCTCGGGAAATAGAAGGCATACATTGTTCAAACTTTGCACACATATAGATGTCTATGCAAGCTTTCAAACAATAATGATTTGAATAATTAAATACTTAAAACAACACTGTAAACAGATAACACTTTAGAATTAGTGGGTTAGAGTATTCAACAGGCAACATGAGTTAAGAAACTCATCAACACTGAAAGCCTCGATAGTTCATTGGTAGAATGTCTGTCTGTCATTATATTGGCATAATGGTTCCAGGTCCGATTCTTGGCACGGCCGGGTACCTTTTTCATTTTTTTAATTATTTTTATTTTTTAGTTGTATCCATTAAGCTTCGTTTGTACTTTAACATTCTATTGGCAATCTTGTACTTTAGACACCCCCTTCAATCTTTGTTTGTTGTTGTCCCACATGTTTCTGTTTGAGTGAGCCTTGAAGGCTTTGCCGCTTGTTTTCTTTAAAGGGGCACCCTGACGGATGAGTTTTTACAAGAAACACGTCAAGGTCACAGAAAGACAGCCTTTTCAAGAATCGGAACTCACTTTGCTCTGGTTTCCTCTGAGAAATCAAACTGTCAAAACGGCGATTCCTCCTTGGCGGAGCTGTCGGAGAGATAAGCCATTTTGGATGGGGTGGGTGGAGGCCACTGAGAGAGGTTGAAGCTTTTGGGCTCACTCGTGTTAACGAAGTCAACACGAAGTGAGTCTATAGTATGATAGTTGTTCGGTTGTGTGTGTGTGTGTGTGTGTGTGTGTGTGTGTGTGTGTGTGTGTGTGTGTGTGTGTGTGTGTGTGTGTGTGTGTGTGTGTGTGTGTGTGTGTGACATATGTGTGTGTGTGTGTGTGTGTGTGTGTGTGTGTGTGTGTGTGTGTGTGTGTGTGTGTGTGTGTGTGTTGTGTCTGTGGTCTAATCTCCAAACTTTAACGTTGGCATTTTCTCGGGAAAAACTTCCAATACACACAGATGTTTATGCAAGCTTTCAAACAATAATGATTTGAATAATTAAATACCTAAAACAACACTGTAAACATATAACAAACAGATAACATTTTTAAATTAGTGGGTTAGAGAGTATTCAACAGGCAACATGAGTTAAGAAACTCATCAACAGGTAGAGTGTCTGTCTCTCATGCCAATGGTTCCGGGTTCGATTCTCGGCAAAGGCACTTTTCTTTCTTTTTTTAGTTGTACTGATCCATTAACGATTGTTTCATGTGTACTTTAAACACCCCTTCGATCATGTTTACGACCCTTCATCTCAAAGTCATTATTTTTTGGCAATATTGTACTTAAACACCCCATCACGTTTATTACCCTCAAGCTCAAAGTCATTATTTGTTGGCAATCTTGTACTTAAACACACCCCCGTATTAAACCCCACCCCACCCCCACAACCCGAGTGAGCCTTGAAGGCTTTGCCTCTTGTGGCCATGTGACTGACAACGTGAAGTCTATGTTTAGACCAACAACCAATCAGAAGACACTTTAGCAAAAGACACATGGCCGATCACGTGCAAATGACACTAGTTTCATTGGTTGATAGACCAAACAGAGCCGAATCAGCAAGAAGAGACAGGTCGATCATATCAGCCGGAAAAATGTTGACAAACCACAACTGTGACAACACACTCAACAGAATGACACTTAAAGACCTTTTGAAAAATCCGGACCTTTTACAAGCTCCTGTTGCACACGGTGGAGGTGAGTCGTATGCACAAAAGAATGATGAAAACTGTGAACGAATCATTTTCATAATCGATGATGTGATTCTTTCATTTCATTTGCAATGATAGTCGACTTTATTGTGTTCGTGTGACTGACTTGTATCATACTGACATACTCATAGTATGGGCATGTAGCTTAGATTGTTAAACAATATTGACTAGTCTAGATCGATGATTGATTTATGAAGAAAGAAAAAAATTAAAAGAGACTTGCGGTCTATTTTATTTTCCTTGTCGTTACAGTGATTTACACATGCAGTGCATGTGTAAATCACTGTAACGACAAGACATGCATGGTGATTAAAACTAATCAAATTCTAGACAATAAATGCTTTGCAATTCTTTTTATAAAGAAGACTCTAGATAAAATGCTACATGTTTATTATCATATGAACCGGGTAAAAACATTCCAGCAGACAAAGCCGTGCAGACGATCTATTTTTACTTTCAGCCGTCTGTGTGTGGGTTGAGCACACTGGCTGCAACGTGACTTCTATTTTTAGCTCAAGGCTGTTTGATCGATGGCTGCGCCAATCGCCTTCTTGCAGCCAGGTGGATGACACAGAGAATGAACACCCCTTCTCTTTTCATGTCTGCAGTTACCCCCCCCCCCCCTCCACCCCCCCCCCCCCCCCTCTCTCTCTCTCTCTCTCTCTCTCTCTCTCTCTCTCTCTCTCTCTCTCTCAAAAAAAATAATAAAAGTAAATAAACAGTGACAGCATACATGGCTTTACGGAGTTTAACCGAGGCGTGGTTACCGCTACACCTCTGTTAGAGCATTACCCAAAGAAGATGGTTCGACTTACAGTATCATAGTATGAAGCCTGTACAATAAATCAAACGTGACACATGGTTTAACCGAGGCGTGGTTACCGCTACACCTTTGTTAGAGCATTACCCAAAGAAGATGGTTCGACTTACAGTATCCTAGTATGAAGCCTGTACAATAAATCAAACGTGACACATGGTTTAACCGAGGCGTGGTTACCGCTACACCTCTGTTAGAGCATTACCCAAAGAAGATGGTTCGACTTACAGTATCATAGTATGAAGCCTGTACAATAAATCAAACATGACACATGGCTTTACCGAGTTTAACCGAGGCGTGGTTACCGCTACACCTCTGTTAGAGCATTACCCAAAGAAGATGGTTCGACTTACAGTATCATAGTATGAAGCCTGTACAATAAATCAAACATGACACATGGCTTTACCGAGTTTAACCGAGGCGTGGTTACCGCTACACCTCTGTTAGAGCATTACCCAAAGAAGATGGTTCGACTTACAGTATCATAGTATGAAGCCTGTACAATAAATCAAACGTGACACATGGCTTTACCGAGGCGTGGTTACCGCTACACCTCTGTTAGAGCATTACCCAAAGAAGATGGTTCGACTTACAGTATCATAGTATGAAGCCTGTACAATAAATCAAACATGACACATGGCTTTACCGAGTTTAACCGAGGCGTGGTTACCGCTACACCTC
Source organism: Phymorhynchus buccinoides (assembly GCA_017654935.2). NCBI lineage: Eukaryota > Metazoa > Mollusca > Gastropoda > Neogastropoda > Raphitomidae > Phymorhynchus > Phymorhynchus buccinoides. The sequence goes on from CM065692.1 coordinate 59,523,964, forward strand.
TGTTAGAGCATTACCCAAAGAAGATGGTTCGACTTACAGTATCATAGTATGAAGCCTGTACAATAAATCAAACGTGACACATGGCTTTACCGAGGCGTGGTTACCGCTACACCTTTGTTAGAGCATTACCCAAAGAAGATGGTTCGACTTACAGTATCATAGTATGAAGCCTGTACAATAAATCAAACGTGACACATGGCTTTACCGAGGCGTGGTTACCGCTACACCTTTGTTAGAGCATTACCCAAAGAAGATTGGTTCGACTTACAGTATCATAGTATGAAGCCTGTACAATAAATCAAACGTGACACATGGCTTTACCGAGGCGTGGTTACCGCTACACCTCTGTTAGAGCATTACCCAAAGAAGATGGTTCGACTTACAGTATCATAGTATGAAGCCTGTACAATAAATCAAACGTGACACATGGCTTTACCGAGGCGTGGTTACCGCTACACCTCTGTTAGAGCATTACCCAAAGAAGATGGTTCGACTTACAGTATCATAGTATGAAGCCTGTACAATAAATCAAACATGACACATGGCTTTACCGAGTTTAACCGAGGCGTGGTTACCGCTACACCTCTGTTAGAGCATTACCCAAAGAAGATGGTTCGACTTACAGTATCATAGTATGAAGCCTGTACAATAAATCAAACATGACACATGGCTTTACCGAGTTTAACCGAGGCGTGGTTACCGCTACACCTCTGTTAGAGCATTACCCAAAGAAGATGGTTCGACTTACAGTATCATAGTATGAAGCCTGTACAATAAATCAAACATGACACATGGCTTTACCGAGTTTAACCGAGGCGTGGTTACCGCTACACCTTTGTTAGAGCATTACCCAAAGAAGATGGTTCGACTTACAGTATCATAGTATGAAGCCTGTACAATAAATCAAACGTGACACCTGGCTTTACGGAGTTTAACCGAGGCGTGGTTACCGCTACACCTTTGTTAGAGCATTACCCAAAGAAGATGGTTCGACTCACAGTATCATAGTATGAAGCCTGTACAATAAATCAAACATGACACATGGCTTTACCGAGTTTAACCGAGGCGTGGTTACCGCTACACCTTTGTTAGAGCATTACCCAAAGAAGATGGTTCGACTTACAGTATCATAGTATGAAGCCTGTACAATAAATCAAACGTGACACCTGGCTTTACGGAGTTTAACCGAGGCGTGGTTACCGCTACACCTTTGTTAGAGCATTACCCAAAGAAGATGGTTCGACTCACAGTATCATAGTATGAAGCCTGTACAATAAATCAAACATGACACATGGCTTTACCGAGGCGTGGTTACCGCTACACCTCTGTTAGAGCATTACCCAAAGAAGATGGTTCGACTTACAGTATCATAGTATGAAGCCTGTACAATAAATCAAACGTGACACATGGTTTAACCGAGGCGTGGTTACCGCTACACCTTTGTTAGAGCATTACCCAAAGAAGATGGTTCGACTTACAGTATCATAGTATGAAGCCTGTACAATAAATCAAACATGACACATGGCTTTACCGAGTTTAACCGAGGCGTGGTTACCGCTACACCTCTGTTAGAGCATTACCCAAAGAAGATGGTTCGACTTACAGTATCATAGTATGAAGCCTGTACAATAAATCAAACATGACACATGGCTTTACCGAGGCGTGGTTACCGCTACACCTTTGTTAGAGCATTACCCAAAGAAGATGGTTCGACTTACAGTATCATAGTATGAAGCCTGTACAATAAATCAAACGTGACACATGGCTTTACGGAGTTTAACCGAGGCGTGGTTACCGCTACACCTTTGTTAGAGCATTACCCAAAGAAGATGGTTCGACTTACAGTATCATAGTATGAAGCCTGTACAATAAATCAAACGTGACACCTTTTTGAGTCTGTTCACTTTTTCTCATTGATACTTTTATCTCCCCCCCCCCCCCCCATTCCCCCCTCCCTTCTAGAACTGTTTAATTCCATCATTTCGCGATTTACATTGTTTTAGTAATTGTCCCCAAACCAAACCATTAATTTTGTTATTTCAACAGTTTGTTCCCTGCCTATGAGCCTGTGTAAATATACTTTGAAATTAAAAAGTTTACATTACAATCGAAGTTCGAACTATTATCAGCTTTCGTCATGTGTGACCTAGCACCATGAAAGGGACATTAAGTTGCTGGGCTAGTCTCTTGCAAAGTAAAAAATATCATTGTTTGTCAATTTTGAGTTATGGGTATTTGTGTGTTCTCCAAAATCATTTCTTTCGTATTTATAAAGGGTAATCTTTTCTATGGTCTCTAAATAGTCTTATAAGTGGGTTTTTTTAAAATTACTAGGTCAGTACATTTTCTACAGCTAGGCTAGACTTTAGACAGTGTTTTCTCAAAATGGCCGACGCTCAACCTACTAACTTTAAATGCTCATAACGCGGGAACGGAAAAGTATGGTTCTTGTATCATTAGAAAGAGAATTGTCTGACGTTTTCAAATGTATGATATTCTCAGAATGGTCAGTTTGACACGTAATGTCCCTTTCGTGGTGCTGGGTCACATATCTAAGACCTCCCATTATAAGACTCCCTCCCACATAAGACCTACTTCTTTGAGACATTGCCCTTTTTTGCAAGTATTAAAATTACCTCCCTTATAAGACCCCTCCCTTATAAGACCTCATTTTGGAGGATTTTTGAAGGTCTTATAATGGAGGTTCCACTGTATAGAACTTCAATTTGAAGACACACACACATGACATGACATATGTCTGGGATTGTGCAGCCCCCAGTGACAGCCAGAAGGCCAAGAAGACCAGCAGCAAAGATGAATCCACCCCCGCGGCTGCCGCAGACGCCTCCAGTTTTACCTCCGCCTTTCTGGGGCCCCAGCTTTGGAACAAGAACCACAACCCATGTCGCAAATTCAGCCTGGAGTACATGGACCTGGACGAGTTCCTGGGGGAGAACCTGGGCGGTGACGTCCCCTTGGTGAAGACGGTGGGTTGGGAGGAGATGATGTCGGCCTCTCCCTCCCCTCCCCAAAAACCACCACCCCTCCCCTCCCACACCACCATCCTTCCCCTCCCCACCACCACCACACCTCCCCTCCCCACCACCACCCCTCCCCTCCCCACCACCACCACACCTCCCCTCCCCACCACCACCCTTCCCCTCCACTACACCCTTCCCCTTCCACCCCTGCACCATGGGGGGGAAGCTTCCCCCCTCACCCGCTCAGTCCCCGCTACAGTCCCGCCTTGCATCATCGCTTTTCGGCTTCCTGCAGTTCGCGGGTCAGCCCGTGTCCTCCGCAGTATGGTCTGGGTCTGCAGGCCACTAGCCCTCCACAGAGTCCGTGTTCAGGGGCGGCAACTGTGGCCAGCAGCTCTCTGCCTTCGCACGCCGTGGTTATGTCCCCTGCAGGTGCGAGCAGTAGTGTTGTCGGCGGCGGCGGTGGTGTGGGGGGGTTCGGGGCGAAAGACGGAACGGCGAAAGAAAGTGTGACAGGTACAGTTTGACAGTATTGTGCTTTGTCTCTTAGTCTTTGAGAGAAAGAGTGTGTGTGTGTGTGCGCGTGTGTATCTGTGTGTTCACTTGCACGAACACGTGTGTGTGTGTGTGTGCGTGTGTGTGCGTGTGCGCGCGTATGTATCTGTGTGTTCACTTGCATGAACACGTGTGTGTGTGTGTGTCATTGTGTTTATTTTGTGTGTGTATGAATGCAGGCACATTTTGTCGAAAAATGCAAATTGAAATTTAGTTAAACTGCCATGAAATGAATAGCACACCCTTTGTGTACTGTTAGTGTTACCTAGTGTAAGCCTGTTAAAATTGTTCATACTTATAATGTAGATTTGCTTTTTCAATAACTTCCTAGGGACATAATTAGAAGTTGTTGTTGTTTTGTGTCTACTACAATATTTGTGTGATGATTCCATAATGGGGGTGGGGGGGGGGGGGTGTTACCTCTCAGGCTCTGTGTAGTAACTAGTACGTTTCTATTGTGTTTTATGTGTACTGCAATATTTGTGTGATGATTCCATAATATGGGGGAGTTGGGGGGGGGGGGGGGGGGGGGGTACCTCTCAGGCTCTGTGTAGTAACTAGTACGTTTCTATTGTGTTTTATGTGTACTGCAATATTTGTGTGATGATTCCATAATATGGGGGGGGGGGGGGGGGGGGGGGGGGGGTTACCTCTCAGGCTCTGTGTAGTAACTAGTACGTTTCTATTGTGTTTTATGTGTACTGCAATATTTGTGTGATGATTCCATAATATGGGGAGTTGGGGGGGGGGGGGGGGTTACCTCTCAGGCTCTGTGTAGTAACTAGTACGTTTCTATTGTGTTTTATGTGTACTGCAATATTTGTGTGATGATTCCATAATATGGGGAGTTGGGGGGGGGGGGGGGGGGGTTACCTCTCAGGCTCTGTGTAGTAACTAGTACGTTTCTATTGTGTTTTATGTGTACTGCAATATTTGTGTGATGATTCCATAATATGGGGAGTTGGGGGGGGGGGGGGGGGGGGGGGGGGGGTTACCTCTCAGGCTCTGTGTAGTAACTAGTACGTTTCTATTGTGTTTTATGTGTACTGCAATATTTGTGTGATGATTCCATAATATGGGGAGTTGGGGGGGGGGGGGGGGGGTTACCTCTCAGGCTCTGTGTAGTAACTAGTACGTTTCTATTGTGTTTTATGTGTACTGCAATATTTGTGTGATGATTCCATAATTTGAGGAGGGACAGAAGGGGGGGGGGGGGGGGGGGGAGGGGGGTGTACCTCTGTCAGTCTGTGTAGTAACTAGTAGTATGATTTGTGTCTACTGCAATATTTGTGTGATGATTCCATAATTTAAAGGAGGGGGGGGGGGGGGGGGGGGGGGGGGGGGGGGGGGGGCTACCTCTGTGTAGTAACTAGTATTATGTTTTGTGTCCAATGCAATATTTGTATGTTGATTCCATAATTTGGGGAAGGGGGGGGGGGGGGGGGGCTACCTCTGTGTAGTAACTAGTATGATTTGTGTCCAATGCAATATTTGTATGATGATTCCATAATTTAAAGGAGGGGGGGGGGGGGCTACCTCTGTGTAGTAACTAGTATGATTTGTGTCCAATGCAATATTTGTATGATGATTCCATAATTTAAGGGGGGGGGGGGGGTGGTGCCTCTGTGTAGTAACTAGTATTATGTTAAAGTAGTATTTATGCTTTGTGTCTAATGCAATATTTGTGTGATGATTCCATGATTTAAAGCGAAGGGGGGGGGGGGGGGGGGGGGGTACCTCTGTGTAGTAACTAGTAGTATGATTTGTGTCTACTGCAATATTTGTGTCATGATTCCAATTTCCATAATGTTTGGGGGGTTAATCTCAGCGTTGTTTGCTGTTCCAGGCAGCTCCAGGTGTCTATCTCCCGGTGCAGTAGCAGCCCCGAGGCTCCCTCCAGCCGGTGGCCCCACTTTGCAGGTGGACTTCCCCCTCACTGATCAGGACCTGGTCCTCTCATCCATCCCAGGTACTATGCCGTTTGGTGCAAAAACAAACACAGAGTCGCTGGTTCGCAATCCATAAGGCTTGCAAGTGTGCGGGTTTGAATCCAGCTCGGGTCGCTGTGGTGTGTCCATGGAAAAGGCACTTCACTCCTATTTTCATCACTCCACCCATGTGTGAATGGGTGCCTGACATCAGTCGGGGAATAAAGTCCTTCGGATGAGACTTAAAACTGAGGTCCCGTGTGCGAACGCATGCACAAAGATCTTGCGATTATGTTAAAGCCCATTCTGCTATACGGTAGTAGGCTGTGTTGTGCTGGTGAATGGATGACACAAACTCACTTAGCATGCATCATGTGCGCCAATTGCAGTCTAAAGGAAGACTTTGGGCATGGGGCAGGATAAACATCCCCAATAGGGAGAAGAACCACCAACGTTATTCAGTTACAATAAAAGCTACACCTGAGGTCCTGCCTTTAAGGATGTCTTTACACAGTATTGCAAAGAAACTCAAACTCAAAGGCAACTTGAACCAGGCCTCAGAATAGTCTGAAGTCCAGTCCTCTGAAAACTGTGATAAAAGGGCCATCAAGGCCCACAGTACACCAATTCCCCACATTATGGCTCCTTTCAGTTTTTCACAGAGAGCTATTTGTTTCAAGTTATTTCCTATAACAGCGGCAAATGTTCTTATCATTGATTGTGGTTAGGGATAGGAACAGACCTTACAAGTGGCATACCACCATAAAACAATGTAAGCCTAATGGATAAGTCACTTTAAATTGGTTTATGCTGGTGACGAGGATTAACAAAAGGCATGAACTGAAAGGAGCTGAGAAAAGCTACTGTGGGCCCATACTGTAGAGGGACAACACTGAAATCAGTTCCCAACGCCACCAAAAAGGCTTAATGTAGTGATAAATCGCTTTAAAATGCTACTTAACACAAAGGATAACACTCAATAAAAAGGCAAAACCTCTGACAAGAGAAGCCAATCCTCGTGTCAGAAATTCTTAATCCTTTGAAATTCTCTGATCCTCTGACAATTCTGATGCCTGCTGAACAGAGGGTCTTCAGAAAGAAGTCTCCCTCAGTCAAGTATTTTGGCCATGAGCTCCTTACTCTCTAAGTCTAAGAGTAAGAGAGAGTCATGAGTCTAGGAACTTTAAGTCAACTGCAATTACCCCCCACCCCCACCCCCACTTCACCCCAAACAAATTTTAGTTAGTTTAGGTTGTTGGGACGGGGCATCATGCTGGCTGCACGCTGAACGGGCGCTGGCTGGCCAGGTCATAAACATAGATTAGGGCGTGCTCTCCCCTAGTTTTCGTTGATATAATAATGCCACAATGTAGCTCTTTCAGCTAACTCCAAGACCAACTATTGGATCTGTGAAGGTGTAGACATTACTCGTTTGGCTGTCATACATGTTTAGTCACACGTTAAAAGATTTAAAAGATAATGTACAATAACATGCACGCACTCACACACACACGCACACACAGGGACACACACACACACACACACACGCACGCACGCACACACAGGGACTCACACACACACACACACACACACGCACGTGCGTCTAAGTCAATCAGTCTGAACAGTGAACGGGCATCAAACGATGCCTCAATCACATCTTCTTCCAATTGGGGATGTGTATCCTGCCCCGCGCTCACCGGTCTTCATTCAGACCATTAATAGCACACTGGATGCATGCTATGTGAATTCGTGTCATCCATCCCACACGGCCTACTCGTACCGAACAGTGGGATGGGCTTTGACGTGTGCACAAGATTTTGTGCATGCGTTTGCACTTGGCACCTCAGTTTTTAAAAAGTCTCATCCAAAGGAGTTTTTCCCCAACTGACGTCAGGTACCCATTTACACCTGGGTGGAGTGAAGGAAATAGGAGTAAGGTGCCTTTCCCAAGGGCACACCACTGCGATCGGAGCTGGGTTCAAACCTGCACACTCGCAAACCTGACGGATTACGAGCTAGCGACTCTAACTAACACAGTTCTATTCAACCTCCACACATGCACGCACATGCAAACACACAGAGTGTATTGAAATGTTCATTGGTATTCAAATTAACTTTGTGTTTGTGGAAACTTCTCAGGGCTCCCAGGGACCCCCATTTTGGGGTCTATGAAGCACTAAAGAACCATCTAAAAGAATGTGCAGAGGGTCCCAGGGATGCACTAGAAATATTCTTTTTAGCATTCGCAGTGCCACTGGGACCCTCTATCCCGCCTCTAGGACCCTCTATACTGTACGTGAAGGAGTCCCTTGGACCCCTTGTTTTGCAGAACGATTGGGAGCCCTGACTTCTTTCAATTTTTTTAGGCCAACTGATTTTGGTTATGTTCTACTTTAAGCACCACCTGAAAATGTTCACTGAAAACCACCATTCTGCCATTCTTGGGAAATGGATACGGCTAGGATCAGCCTAGCGTTATTGTCATGTGTGCGTGTGCTATCTTACCCTGGCTTAAAGACTCCAGGGATCATCCCAACAGCCGAAGCACTTGAACACTATGGCACAAATGCACCAGCTAGGAATGAGAACATTATGTGTGTGACCGGTTTTGATTACTCCGCCACGTGGGCAGCCACACTCCGACTTTGGAGGATTTTAGACTGATTTTTATGCTAGGAGCTTGTCATGGCTTAACCCTTTCAACGCTAGCCATTCATCAGCCAAAATTTACCATTAAACTTTCCCGGGTAGAGAATAGATTCCGTCTGCAATATTGGGGATTCATCTGTGACATGCATAAAATAGGGCCTATCCTTACCTCCCAAAATTAAGAACATAAGGTCACTTTATACCAGACCCTCATTTGACGCCTTTCAGTGACATGGGTGTTCAATCATTGTGGTGCCAAGAGGCGACAGTGGCCATGAAAGGGTTAAGACAATCCCTGCACAACCATGCAGAGCACAACAACATTTTGATGCAGCCTTGGTGTTCTAGCTTAAATGTCGACTGGTCTGACACAGCCTCATGCCAAGGTGAGGGTTATTGTCATGAAACTGAGAGAACCAGACTGTGAGATCGGCACCACAATGCCAGCGTCGAGCCCACACCAAGCAGCTGGCCCAGATCTACTGCCGCACGCAATACAGACAGGCCAGTTTCCTGCCACGCACCATCAAGGCATGGAACAACCTCCGGCCCGGAGCAGGCTGTTGAGGCGGGGACCTTGGGCACCTTCGTGTCCTGGGTCTCCAAATCACAATAACTTACCCCACCCCACCACTCTTTTTTTCTTTCTTTTTTTTTCTCCCAGTGGCGCGGCATCACGTTGGGGCCCGATTAGCGGGACCTGGCTGGCTGGGTCATTCTCTCGCTTGGCGCGGCATCACGTTAGGGGCCGATCAGTGGAACCTGGCTGGCTGGGTCAGGCTTTCTGTCTTCTTCTTCTACTGTCAACTTTCTTCTTCTCAGTAGTACCTCAGTGCGCATTTCCGTAGATTCCCCTAAAGTGACAGCGACAGAATAGTCAAAAGTGACTGTGGTTGCTTTACAGGAAGGAAGGAAGATCAAGAGTGGTAAACATGAGGGGGGGGGGGGTATATAAAGTACATCTTTGCCGTTGATTTGTTTCAGGAGGTTCTGCCTTCGACCCCACCTCCCATACCTTTACTGTGGACGAACTCAAGCCGCAGCCCATGGTCAAAAAGTCAAAGAAGGTAAATGTCATTCTTCTTCTTCTTCCTTTAACCATCCGCCTTCGTCGTGTCGAAGATTCTGATGGTACTAAGGGCTCTACGCATGCACTTAGTTAAAGTCAAGTCAGGGTAGAGGGTCATATCAGGGTTGATGTCACGTCACATCCAGGGTGTGATGAGTCTTTTGTTGGCAGAAGGGTGGGTGGGTGAGGAAGGGGGGGGTGGGTTTTTAAAATTTTAGGTTGTTTTTCTTTCGTTCTGTTGATTGTCACTTTGAATTGAACATTCTCCCTGTGGGGATACCGGGGGGGGGGGGGGGGGGGTGTTTCTGTACAAATAGTTCCCCCACCTTCTGGAAGTTCTGTGCTTTTAACTTCCTTTAATCTGTCTCTCTCTTTGACTCTGCCCTTTTCCTTGCTTTGTGTCATCTACTACATTATTGATTATATATATATTATTGTACTGATTTTAGTCATCATTTTAGGTTGTGTAGGTCATTATTATGGATTGGAAGTTTAGTTTAAATATCTAGTTTTGATTCCTGTGGTGTGTTTTGTATCTTCAGTTGTTTTCTTTCATTTTTTTTTTTTACTTGTCAGTTTGAATTGAACATTGTGGGAAATATAAATGTTGATTTTTACAAATCCTTCACCAGTATGAAAGTGACCGCACAGAGTAGGTCTAATTTCTAATAATATACAATTTTGATGAGATTTTCATATGCAAAGATGGTAGTTTTTGTGTGTTCCATGTGTTCACCGAGATGGGAAGTGATGAAAATCCGTTTAACGTCCTCCGGTCTGAAACAGACTCATATGGGACATTAGTAGATATAAAGATGGTGGGAACGATCCTGGAGGCAACAGGAAAGTCCCACATTTTTAATGATACAGATGTATAATGTATGCAAGTGCTGTGTCCTTTCTTATAAAGGGCTATAATGGCTAATTTTCCCCATTTTTGTTTGTTTGCCCCTTTCATTGAAGCGTTTCTGTTTTCCGTAGTCAGTGTTACAAACAGACATGAGTTTCCTTATTGGTGGCCCCACAGGTCATTTTTTACATCAGTGGAAATCTGTGGAGAAAATTTGGGGGAGATGGGGGGTGGTAGGGTTAGGTTTTGTTGAAGCGAAAATGCTGTGAACATGAGAAGTTCAGTAGATGTGTTGTTCTCAATCGGTTCATTCTGTCAGTCTGTCTGTTTCTGTCTATCAGTCTCTGTCTCAGAAAATCACTAGCCCTGAGTGAATGGTCTTCATAATTACAAAACCTTTTGTAGGATCAAGGAGATTAAATTTTCCCAATAATTTTGCTGTCTCAGAGGCTGATTTTTGCCGGTTCAAATGCAAAACTACTTAGCCTCAGGGGGCTTTGCCCCCTGACCCCCATGAGGGACTTTGCCCCCTGACCCCCATGAGGGGCTTTGCCCCTGGACCCCACTGAGGGCCTATATCGGGCCCCGGACTCCCGCCTCTTTTTTCCTCCTTTTTGGTTCTCTGAGAATCTCATCTCTGTAACAATAAAAAATGTCCCCGTGGGGATACAGGAGGGTCTTTTGTATGAATAGTTCCCACACCTTCTGGAAGTTCTGTGCTTGTAACTTCCTCTCACCTGTCACTCTCTTTGACTCTGCCTTTTCCCTTTGCTTACTGTCATCTACTTTCTTTCTGCCTTACCGGTCCATTCTCCTGCCTTTTTCACAAAACACTTTCAAAAACATTTCCTCTAGCCAAAGTCGGACTAGCTGAGCCTATTTCTTAGTTAGGTGCATAACGGCAGCACGACGCATCTGCGCTCATAATTGACAGGAAACTGTTTGAGCGATTGAAGAAGAAGAAGAAACAGAAATGGCACAAACATTTTGCAGATATTTGTTCCTGAGGGCCTGAAGGACGACCGGTACTGGACGCGGCGGCAGAAGAACAACGTGGCGGCCAAGCGGTCGCGTGACGCGCGGAGGGTCAAGGAGAACCAGATCGCCATGAGGGCCGCCTACCTGGAGAAGGAAAACAGGACCATCCTGGAGGAGATCGAAAAGATGCGCCACGAAAATGCGCGACTGAAACACCGCCTGAGTAAATACGAGCCACCGGAGCAATAGAGGAACAGTTATAGGAAGGTGTTTTTTGGTTTTGTTTTTTGCTGTCCCATCTTCTGGGCCGTACAGTGGCATTGCTCCCATGCCGCTCATTCCGATTCCCAATTCGCAGCCACACCTCCGCACGCTCAGGTCGCATTTATAGGAAGTTAGTTGGCGTTCATTTTTTGGGTGGTGCGGTCCCAAATACTTTTTACTGCAGTAATGTTTCCCACTCGGCTCGCTCCGAGTCTCAGCTCTCAGCTGTTGTAGGCTGGCTTGACTGGTTGCAGAGCCCGAAACCAGGAGTTCAAAGGGAGTAATCATTTGATACTTTTCTGTTTAAGAGTAAAAGCATTGTTACTCCCAACGCCACCAGTGCAGAGTGCAGCTTCAATGAAATTAACAGATTTTAATGAACTCACGACACTCAAGGGAGGAAGATCAAAAGTAGCTAACCCTACAAACTTAAGTTTACAACAAATGGCTGAACATGTAGGTAGGTATTCTTTTTGTGTGGTATCAAGTGACTTATATTCATAAAATAAATAATATATAAGTTCCTTAATCTTCACTGAGGGAGATTTGCTGAAAGAGCATTTCCACAACAGTTTGGATTTTATGGGCATTGTCATTATGTACATATAATTTTTTTATTTGTTTTTAATTATTCCTTTTTATATTGTGGTTTACTCCGAAGTCGGAGTGTGGCTCCGCATGTGGCAGGGTAATCAAAAACGGTCACACACATAATGTTCTCATCCCTAGCTGGTGCATTTGTACCATAGTGTTCAAGTGCTTTGGCTCTTGGGATGATCCCTGGAGTCTTTAAACCAGGGTACAACAAAACATTATTATATTGTGGTAATGAAGATAGTTTATCAAAATTGCTGTAAAAAGTTGTAAATGGAGTTTGAGAAAATTTGCGCTTTATTATTTTGATAATTTCCAGAAACATTTTTTTTTCGACATATGAATTTAGCAGCAACAACTAAAGTAATGTTTAAGGACAAGTCAGTGCCTCATTAAAATAAATTAATGCGGCATTGACCTTGATCTTCAATGATTTGCACATACACTGCATTCAAGTCCAATTTAGGATAAGCACATTGTTGATCAGACTGAAATCTGATAAAGCCATGATCAGGCATCAGAACGGCCTGCGGATTTCCGCGGTTTTGGTAGCCACTGGCTGCAGTTTTAGCACTGCCGGCCACGGTTTGTACTTCATGAGGCAGCGCGATCTTATTCTCAAATGGTATTCTTAAACGATTTGTTTTCATACTGCACCTTCGGAAACGAAAAATCGTGGCCATGTTTGTTTTTTCATCCGAGTTTAGAGCTATCTAGACTCTTACTTTCACTGTTTCAGAGTTTGTTTTGATGACAGTGATTGTGATTTGGGTTTTAAATGAGTCGATTTAGATGATATGATCGCGGGAGACTATGATGATGTGAGAACTTTCAACTTTTCTGCGAGAAATCGGGTAGCGAATGATCGCAATGATACCGACTACGGACTAGAGTTTTGTGGGGTCCGACTCAATGTCGACTCCGAGTCATGGCGAGTGTTGTTCGTCCGCGGATTGGACTCTGGAGTATTCTGATGCCTGATGATAATGGGGCTGAGAAAGAATGAATAATGACTCTGTTTTGTTTAATCAAAAAAGGCACACATGTCTCCAATCAAAACTGCCACTCCAACTCAGCCGGTATGTCAGTAGATCAAAAACCAATTCAGGCACAGATTGAAATAAATGATCAATTTGAGTCTGAGTTTTATTAGACGGTGTAATTGTAAACTCGCGAGTTCCTGGGCTATGTTAGGGCTCTGGTTGACCTGCTCAGTTTCACTTAACATATTTTTCAGACTGTAAGGCCATACTTTTTTCGCCAGACTGAGACCCCTGCGCCTTATAATATGAATGATAATAGAGTAAGAAAATTTAATAGCAAAATCTGAGTTTTGTGTATAATTTTGGGAGTGCGCCTTATATTAAGGTGCACCTTATAGTCCGAAAAATACAGTAAATAATCTTAGCCACTGCCAACAAATGCTGTGAAAATGATCAATTTGAATCAGTTACATGTGAGAGCCAGTGAACATTTTGTTGTTATTGATATTAATGTGTTAATTGATTGTATAATTCACAACACTGTGTTCAGATTGTTATTACTGATTGATTATTGTTGTGTTATGATGGATATGGTGCAGTTGTAAAGATTTTTTGTTTAGCTATATTTGATGTTTTGTTGTATAAATGGGATTGTTTACCGCATGTGTTGAGATATATTTCATGTTTTGTGGTATAAATAGGATGGTTTACCGCAGATAATAAGTTGGCTTCTAAACTTACGGTATCCTCAAAATAATTAGAAAAAAACACGCATTAGACACAGCTCTACATAAATTACATAGCTGAAAATGTTATGAGCCACAAATGTTTGGATTCGAAGATAATGATTAAACTTTTGTTCTTTGCTTCACAAACATATTGAGCATAGTCTTTTATATATTATTCAATATCCACAAGCAGCATATCTCATCACAGCATATTTATCACAGCATATCTCATCACAGCATATCTCATCACAGCATCATCACAGCATATTTATCACAGGAGTTGCCAGAATTTCTTTACTCGTTAACGGGATGAATTGGTTAGCATTTTGAGGGCCAGCCACACGTCCACTAAAATCGTCCAACTTATAAGTTCTAAGTTATAAATGATAACTGTTTCTAAGCGCTTAGAGCTTAGAGGTGAAGCGCTATATACATGTTCTGAAATGACTCAATAAGTTAGTACCCGGTAAGTGTTGTTTAGTGCTTAGAGGTGAAGTGCTATATACATGTTCTGAAATAACTCAATAAGTTAGAACCCGGCAAGTGTTGTTTAGTGCTTAGAGGTGAAGTGCTATATACATGTTCTGAAATAACTCAATAAGTTAGAACCCGGTAAGTGTTGCTTAGTGCTTAGAGGTGAAGTGCTATATACATGTTCTGAAATAACTCAATAAGTTAGTACCCGGTAAGTGTTGCTTAGTGCTTAGAGGTGAAGTGCTATACATGTTCTGAAATAACTAAATAAGTTAGTACCCGGTAAGTGTTGCTTAGTGCTTAGAGGTGAAGTGCTATACATGTTCTGAAATAACTAAATAAGTTAGTACCCGGTAAGTGTTGCTTAGTGCTTAGAGGTGAAGTGCTATATACATGTTCTGAAATAACTCAATAAGTTAGAACCCGGTAAGTGTTGCTTAGTGCTTAGAGGTGAAGTGCTATATACATGTTCTGAAATAACTCAATAAGTTAGAACCCGGTAAGTGTTGCTTAGTGCTTAGAGGTGAAGTGCTATATACATGTTCTGAAATAACTCAATAAGTTAGAACCCGGTAAGTGTTGCTTAGTGCTTAGAGGTGAAGTGCTATACATGTTCTGAAATAACTCAATAAGTTAGAACCCGGTAAGTGTTGCTTAGTGCTTAGATGTGAAGTGCTATATACATGTTCTGAAATAACTCAATAAGTTAGAACCCGGTAAGTGTTGTTTAGTGCTTAGAGGTGAAGTGCTATACATGTTCTGAAATAACTCAATAAGTTAGAACCCGGCAAGTGTTGCTTAGTGCTTAGAGGTGAAGTGCTATATACATGTTCTGAAATAACTCAATAAGTTAGTACCCGGTAAGTGTTGCTTAGTGCTTAGAGGTGAAGTGCTATATACATGTTCTGAAATAACTCAATAAGTTAGAACCCGGTAAGTGTTGTTTAGTGCTTAGAGGTGAAGTGCTATACATGTTCTGAAATAACTCGATAAGTTAGAACCCGGTAAGTGTTGTTTAGTGCTTAGAGGTGAAGTGCTATATACATGTTCTGAAATAACTCAATAAGTTAGAACCCGGCAAGTGTTGCTTAGTGCTTAGAGGTGAAGTGCTATATACATGTTCTGAAATAACTCAATAAGTTAGAACCCGGTAAGTGTTGCTTAGTGCTTAGAGGTGAAGTGCTATATACATGTTCTGAAATAACTCAATAAGTTAGAACCCGGTAAGTGTTGCTTAGTGCTTAGAGGTGAAGTGCTATATACATGTTCTGAAATAACTCAATAAGTTAGAACCCGGTAAGTGTTGCTTAGTGCTTAGAGGTGAAGTGCTATACATGTTCTGAAATAACTAAATAAGTTAGTACCCGGTAAGTGTTGTTTAGTGCTTAGAGGTGAAATGCTATATACATGTTCTGAAATGACTAAATAAGTTAGAACCCGGTAAGTGTTGTTTAGTGCTTAGAGGTGAAGTGCTATATACATGTTCTGAAATGACTCGATAAGTTAGAACCCGGTAAGTGTTGTTTAGTGCTTAGAGGTGAAGTGCTATGTTCTGAAATGACTAAATAAGTTAGAACCCGGTAAGTGTTGTTTAGTGCTTAGAGGTGAAGTGCTATGTTCTGAAATGACTAAATAAGTTAGAACCCGGTAAGTGTTGTTTAGTGCTTAGAGGTGAAGTGCTATGTTCTGAAATGACTAAATAAGTTAGAACCCGGTAAGTGTTGCTTAGTGCTTAGAGGTGAAGTGCTATACATGTTCTGAAATGACTAAATAAGTTAGAACCCGGTAAGTGTTGTTTAGTGCTCAGATGCTTATGTATCATACATGTTCTCTTCAATCCAGAAGATGTTGTTTTATAATCATATTTCTGGACGCAGTTGATTACGGAACCACATGTGTGTATTCTGTGTTTTTATGAACGCAGATGTGTATATTATGTTGTTTTGAGCATAGATGTGGGTGACCTGTGTTTTTATGAAGGCAGATGTGTATTCATTTTATGTTGTGCTGAACACAGATGTGAATATTCTGTGTTGTTTTGATCTCAGGACTGTCCATCCATACCCGGTATATACAACCGGTGTGCTTTTTTGTAAAAAAAAATGTTTTGCTGTCCACTCTTTTGGGCCGTACAGTGGCGTTGCTCCCACGCCGCTCATTCCGAGTCCCAACTCGCAGCCACACCTCCGTACGTTCAGGTCCCAGAATCCAAGACCAGCAGTCCAAGGGGAGCTAATCTCTGTTAGGCCGTCAGGAGGCAACCAACCGAGGAGACACTGCACTGCTGCTGAGTCACTTCGGTGGAGTTCAGTAGAGCCTGTTCAGGACACCACTTACTAAGATCCTACTGACGACACTATTCTCTTTGTCGCGGAGCCAGCGTGAGAGAGGTCCTCCTCCGAGGGCGCCACTACGACCATCCACCGACAGCTCCCCAGAACACACTGATCCCCACGACTTTGACCCGAACGCACCAAGGCACAGACTGGATCGGAAACTGAAATTGAGGTCACCATGAGAGCAGGGCTGGGCTGCAATATTTGTCAAGCATCAGATTATTTGCGCATTCTTCAAACTTCAATTACAGTGGAATCTCTCTATTACAATTTAGAAAATTCAGCCCCAAAAGTGATCCATAGGGAGGGGTCTTATAAGGGAGGGGTCTTATTTGGGAGGTGGACACACAGTAGTCAGGATATGAAGGGGGGGGAAATCGGTGAAAATGTTTGTGTCACACGTAGAGGGAGTCTTAATAGGGAAGGTCTTAATAGGGAGGTTCCACTGTAGCACCGAATTTAGAATCCTGCCTTAGGGCACTACGGTATATTTTCAATCCTGCCTTGGCCAAGGATCATTTTTATATTCAATCTTGCCTTTGCTTTGGATGTTTATTTTCAATCCTGCTTTTGCTTAGGGTGATGTTTACTTTTAATCCTGCCTTTCTTGATAATGTTCATTTTCAATCCCATTTTTGCTAAGATGGTTTTTTTAATCCTGCCTTTGTTTACAATACTTAATCCTTATACAATACTTAATCCTTATACAATACTTAATGCTTATACAATACTTAATCCTTATACAATACTTAATGCTTATACAATACTTCATATTTTTGCAAGATCTTGGTTTTGCTGAGGATAATGTTATTTCCTTTATCCTTTACATAGGATGACTAGAATACATAATTAATCCTGCCTTTGATTAGGGTGATTTTTATAATCGAGTTAGATCTACTTTTAACATACCGGTGGATGGCTAAATCTGTTACACCTCTCCTTTTGAAGGGAAGGGGAAAAGGGTTTTAGTCTTGAAAAATATTTATCCGATATTACACATGCACGCACACACATTAACACACACATGCACACAATGTGTGTGCTTGCGCACACACACACGCACAACACTAAAACACCCGGTCCACACACACACAACACACAAAAGCACCATGTCCACACACACACAACACACTAAAACACCAGGTCCACACACACACACAACACACTAAAACACCAGGTCCACACACACACAACACACAAAAGCACCATGTCCACACACACACAACACACTAAAACACCAGGTCCACACACACACAACACACTAAAACACCAGGTCCACACACACACACAACACACTAAAACACCAGGTCCACACACACACAACACACAAAAGCACCAGGTCCACACACACACACAACACACTAAAACACCAGGTCCACACACACACAACACACAAAAGCACCAGGTCCACACACACACAACACTAAAACACCAGGTCCACACAACACACTAAAACACCAGGTCCACACACACACAACACACTAAAACACCAGGTCCACACACACACAAAAGCACCAGGTCCACACACACACAACACTAAAACACCAGGTCCACACACACACACAACACACTAAAACACCAGGTCCACACACACACAACACTAAAACACCAGGTCCACACACACACAACACACTAAAACACCAGGTCCACACACACACACACACAACACACACTAAAACACCAGGTCCACACACACACAACACACTAAAACACCAGGTCCACACACACACAACACACAAAAGCACCAGGTCCACACACACACAACACACTAAAACACCAGGTCCACACACACACAACACACAAAAGCACCAGGTCCACACACACACAACACTAAAACACCAGGTCCACACACACACAACACTAAAACACCAGGTCCACACACACACAACACACAAAAGCACCAGGTCCACACACACGTGCACGCGCGCACACACAGAGAGTACAATGCAGTAAACATTGTTGACATATTGGATGCTATGTTCAGGCAGGGTAGACCTCCGCGAATCGCGGAAAATCCGCGAAACAGTTTGAAACAAAATTATTTTAAAATGCATTGAAATGGCATGAAAAAGTGAAAATTTCACTCTCATTTATTGAATTTTAGTGGAATTTTTTCGGCCCCCCCTGGACCCCTGGCCATTTTCCTTGAAAACCACTTTGCCCCCACTACCATGCCTGTATGTTGAAGTTTGAAATGAAGTATGTCAACTTGCTACAATGTTTGATTACCGGTACAATCCAAATACAGTGGAACCTCTCTATAAGACCTTCAAAAATCCAAAATGAGGTCCTATAAGGGAGGTAAGTTTAATACTTACAAAGAAGGGCAATGTCTCAGAGAAGTAGGCCTTATGTGGGAGGAAGTCTTATGAGGGAGGTTCCACTGTATTGAACTTGAAAGAATCTCAAATACACAGCTACTGTACTAGTATTGTGTCTGTCGAGTGTATACTTAAAAGCTTTTAGGGAATGTGGGTAGGAAAGGTGTGTGTGTGTGTGTGTGTACATAAGTATAAATGTTTCTGGCTTTCAAAAAATTGTCGAGTAACTGAACATGTAGAAGAAAGGAAATGTGCATATGTTTTATTGTGATGGAATGTGCAGTTGTAATGAAATGTTGTGAATTGGTACTGAAAATGTTGTGATAATCTTGTTGATAGTGACCAAAAAACAATAGTTATGTTATTGTTGTTGATAATGAACCAAATAATGTTATTGTATTTTGTTATGACAATGTGACAAGTAAAAATACTTGATAGACATTTAACCCGACTTTCAATATTTGATAATTATTGAGAAACAGACACCATACAGACTGAGACACCCAAACACAGCATTGAGGTGCTTATTTTGATATATTACAAGTGAGTCAACAATATAACCAATACTGCACAATACTTTGATTTTAAACGCTACCAAGAAAACGTTGATCAAGGTGAGCACTGCATCTCAACACAACACAAATTTGTTTAATGTATGATTTCTAACAGTGACATTGGATTCTAATTCGGCTCAAAACAAAAGAAAACAAACATTTCAGTGATCATAAATTGAGTAAAATCTGTATATGCTAGGAGCTTATCATGGCTAAAGACAATCCCTGCATAACTATGCCGAGCATAGCCAGCTTTTGATGTAGCCTCGGTGTTCTAGTCTACCATAGAGGGTTGAGATCAATGCTTGTGATCTGTTGGCCTACCGTGCCTATGTACGTTGTTATGGTCAAACTAACAGTGACAATTAGCTCCTCCCCATACACATATATCTTACAGACAGAGCAAAGTCTTGCTAGCATAATGTAGTTTTGGGGGCCGTACTGAATAATGATAATATAAAACCATGCAAACATCAATGAAGAGCTTTCGTTCCTGGATCCCTTGATGGGACAGTCCATAAAATGTACAGCAATGACATCACTGATGACACCATCACTTCAAGGGCAATGAATCTAAGGCAGTTTGTTTTGTTTTTGCTTTTAAACAACTACTGTATCCCAAGGCCACTTTGCTAGAATGTGCCTAACAGTTCTTTTTCTTATTTCTTTTATTACTTTATATATATATATATATATATATTTTTTTTTTTCTCAAATTTTCTACATCAGTCAATGGGTAAAAGGGATGACTTTGTAAAAGAATCAGCGTTGACACGCAGCCTACAATGTCATCAAAGATACAGTATCTAATTTTATAGCTGTGTCAATATAAACTGTGGCATAATAATGTTGGACAGACACTTTATTAAAAAGGTTCCATAGGTTCTGACTGATTTCTTTGGAAACTGGAATTGGACCAAGTGAAAAAGGTCTTCATGAATCAAAGAATATAGTTACAGGTGACATTAGTACCCTTTGATGGCATGCGCTTTTCATGGCAAATGAATCAAAGAATATAGTTACAGGTGACATTAGTACCCTTTGATGGCATGCGCTTTTCATGGCAAATGAATCAAAGAATATAGTTACAGGTGACATTAGTACCCTTTGACGGCATGCGCTTTTCATGGCAAATGAATCAAAGAATATAGTTACAGGTGACATTAGTACCCTTTGATGGCATGCGCTTTTCATGGCAAATGAATCAAAGAATATAGTTACAGGTGACATTAGTACCCTTTGATGGCATGCGCTTTTCATGGCAAATGAATCAAAGAATATAGTTACAGGTGACATTAGTACCCTTTGACGGCATGCGCTTTTCATGGCAAATGAATCAAAGAATATAGTTACAGGTGACATTAGTACCCTTTGATGGCATGCGCTTTTCATGGCAAATGAATCAAAGAATATAGTTACAGGTGACATTAGTACCCTTTGACGGCATGCGCTTTTCATGGCAAATATAATGACACACTCATGAGTATTATGCGTAGTATTGTGTTCGTGCCTTATGTATTGAGATATTTGGGCATTAAGATTTAAGATTACATTGTCCAATGTCCACATTAGCAGACATGTTTATGCTGCAGGATATGTTTGCATTCATTTAAGTTCATATAAACTAAATATTCGATGGTAGATATGTATTGTTTGGTTATTCAATAAACTACCATACACTACAGTGGAACCTCCCTTATAAGACTCCCTCCCACATAAGACCTACTTCTCTGAAACATTGCCCTTCTTTGTAAGTAGTAAAATTACCTCCCTTATAAGACCCCTCCATTATAAGACCTCATTTTGGATGATTTTTGAAGGTCTTATAAGGGAGGTTCCTCTGTACAACAATACATTAAAAAAAAAGGCTACATT
This sequence comes from Phymorhynchus buccinoides, assembly GCA_017654935.2. Lineage (NCBI taxonomy): Eukaryota > Metazoa > Mollusca > Gastropoda > Neogastropoda > Raphitomidae > Phymorhynchus > Phymorhynchus buccinoides. Next base: position 59,545,103 of record CM065692.1, read on the forward strand.
AGTATAATAATTTTAAAAATATCAAAAAAGGAAGGCGCAGACATAATATAATCAATTAATTATAATCAATTAATGATTACGTTAAAGAAACCTACAAAATTACCTTAACTATCAATTGTTGACATGATTTTATTACTCAATCAATACAAATATCAACTAATCATGTAAACTCCATGACAACAATGTCAGTTGCCAGGTACAGCAAATACTATCTACAATATGCCAAAATGTAAAACCAGATAAACCTCTGATTTTGAAACAACTTTCTAGAACTGTATACCTCTGCCAAGGAGGTACTGTTTTTGTCTGTTTACGAACAAGTTTACACAAAAGCCAGGCTATGAACTGATTTTTTTTTTTTAAATAAAAATGAGAAAAGGGTTAGGCTTTCAATCCCCAAAAACTTCCTTTAAATTGTGGAGTTGGAGCAATCTAACTACAAACATTTTGATGAAAGGATCAATGCTAAAGGGGCACCCTGACAGATACGCTTTTGCAAGAAACACGTCGAGATCACCAGGAAAACACCCTTTACAGAAATCGCAACACTCACTTTGCTAAGGTTTCCTAGAAATCAAACCGTCAAATCGGCGATTTTCTCCTTGGCAGAGGTGTTGGAAGTCAGATTCTTTCAGTGAAAAAGAAGGCATGTGCCTTCTCTTTTCTAATGGCCGCCTGAGTTAGACCAAATTGTTTGCACGAAATTTCCACAATAAAAATTGTTTTTACACTTTTTATACAGTTTACCAAAAGGAGTGTTGCTCACAACAAAGGAAATAGCTCCAATTTTATTTTATTTTATTGCATTACAAAGAAGAAAACGTTTCAACCACTCAGTGGCCTCCAACCACCCCGTCCAAAATGGCTTCTCCCTCCGGCAACTCCGCCAAGGAGGAATCGCCGTTTTGCCGGTTTGATTTCTAGGAAACCAGAGCAAAAGGAGCGTTCCGATCCTTGAAAAGGCTGTCTTTCTGGTGACCCCGACGTGTTTCTTGCAAAAACCTCATCCGTCAGGGTGCCCCTTTGAATAAATAAATGAACACATTTTGTACAATACTTTTCACACGCAAGCAGTGCACTCACACACACATGGACACAGAGAGTATTCAAACCAACTGATTGCACTCACACACACATGGACACAGAGAGTATTCAAACCAACTGATTGCACTCACACACACATGGACAGAGTATTCAAACCAACTGATTGCACACACACACACATGGACACAGAGAGTATTCAAACCAACTGATTGCACTCACACACACATGGACACAGAGAGTATTCAAACCAACTGATTGCACACACACACACACATGGACACAGAGAGTATTCAAACCAACTGATTGCACTCACACACACATGGACACAGAGAGTATTCAAACCAACTGATTGCACACACACACACATGGACACAGAGAGTATTCAAACCAACTGATTGCACTCACACACACATGGACACAGAGAGTATTCAAACCAACTGATTGCACACACACACACATGGACACAGAGAGTATTCAAACCAACTGATTGCACTCACACACACATGGACACAGAGAGTATTCAAACCAACTGATTGCACTCACACACACATGGACACAGAGAGTATTCAAACCAACTGATTGCACTCACACACACATGGACACAGAGAGTATTCAAACCAACTGATTGCACTCACACACACATGGACACAGAGAGTATTCAAACCAACTGATTGCACTCACACACACATGGACACAGAGAGTATTCAAACCAACTGATTGCACTCACACACACATGGACACAGAGAGTATTCAAACCAACTGATTGCACTCACACACACATGGACACAGAGAGTATTCAAACCAACTGATTGCACTCACACACACACATGGACACAGAGAGTATTCAAACCAACTGATTGCACTCACACACACACATGGACACAGAGAGTATTCAAACCAACTGATTGCACACACACACACATGGACACAGAGAGTATTCAAACCAACTGATTGCACTCACACACACATGGACACAGAGAGTATTCAAACCAACTGATTGCACACACACACACATGGACACAGAGAGTATTCAAACCAACTGATTGCACTCACACACACATGGACACAGAGAGTATTCAAACCAACTGATTGCACACACACACACATGGACACAGAGAGTATTCAAACCAACTGATTGCACTCACACACACATGGACACAGAGAGTATTCAAACCAACTGATTGCACTCACACACACATGGACACAGAGAGTATTCAAACCAACTGATTGCACACACACACACATGGACACAGAGAGTATTCAAACCAACTGATTGCACACACACACAAACTGAAACGGTGGTAGAAACACACTTGTTGCTTTACACCATTGATACGTTGGCACTGTATCAGAACATCGTTTTCTGGCCAAACACTTGATTATTAAACAAACCTTCGAGACTTTCCTGGTATTGCAGTACCTCCAGGATCGTCCCACTATCTTTATAGTTATTGATGTCCCATATGTGCCTGTTCCAGGCCGGAGGACGTTAAACAAACTTTCATCACGGTCAAACAGGAAGCATGCTCGTCTTTTTCCCCCCAAACTACGGTCAACACCAACAGTTTCAATTAGCCACTACTATACGTCCTCCTCTTCTTTCCACCTTCACCTCCTCAAGGTGTAGAGTTGTAACGCGTTCGCCTCTAGCACAGTAAACCCGAGTTCCAACCTGGGTACAGGGGATTTTTCCTCTCACTCTGCACTAGGCCTTATGGTCTTTCGGATGAGATGATAAACCAAGGTCCCATGTGCCCATGCACTTAGCACATAATAAACCCAGTGGCAACGAAAAAGTTGACATTTGGTCAACATTTACCCCCTCCTCTCCCTTTCCTTCCTCATCAGTCACAAAAAAAACTGCACGCCCCCCCCCCCCAAAAAAAATGGGTGGCGCACCTCTGGCTGTGACGCGCTCTCCAGGTGGGAGCAACCCGGATTTCACAGAGACGCCTCCGTGACTATAAAGTACCAAATACCATAAAATAAATAAATACATTTCTCAATACTGTTGTTGTTTCTGCGTTGTCTTTTGAACACTACAGCACTGGCAATGTTAACACCAGACCCGCCTACCCCCAATTTCTTTTTTAGGTACTCCACAAAATAAAATTCTGTACTTTTTCTCAAAATTCTGTGTTTTGCAAGGAGACCCAAAAACGGAACATTACAGAACATTAAACCGCCATGCGAAATGACGAAAAACAGACTCGATTTTGACCAATCTTAGAAGACCTTAAGTTCAAATTTTTGCCGTACTGTATTAATTTTCCATTTGCAGTACTGGGGCTCAAAATCTTGTACAAAATACAGAAAAATCGCATGGGTAGGCAGGTCTGTAACACCCACAAGAACTGATGGCCTTCTACTGGTACTCAGCTAAAACGTTACACACACATGTGCATATCTACTGGTCAATAAGTCGAGTCCAACAAAGATCTCCGAAGAGAAGAAGACGGAACTACTATTTTGGAAAGACAGGCTGGAACATAGTGGAGATGCCTTGTTCACATACATACTTATTACTATATAGGTGACCCAGCATTAAGTGAAAGGGACATTAAGTGTCAAACTGACCATTCTGAGAAAATTATACATTTGAAAACTTCAGAACCATTCCTGTATCTTCTTCCATTCCAGAGTTACGAGCATTTAAAGTTGGTAGGGTGAGCGTCGGCCATCTTGAGAAAAGTCTAAATTGTAGCCTAGCTGAACAAAATGCATCGACCTACTCGTTTTAAAACACTTATAAGACCATTAGCGACCATATTAAAGATTGTCCTTTATAAATATGAAAGATAAGATGTTAGAGAACACAAAAATAAACCCATAACTCAAAATTAACAAAAAATGAGATTTTTGACTTTGCAAGCCTGTTGTGAGAAACTAGCCCAGGGACTTAATGTCCCTTTCGTGGTGCTGGGTCACACATAGTTAATTCATGTATATGTGCATGATTCCTACGGACATACTTACATGGCCACACACTAGAAACTTCAAAAACAATTCTACAATGTGAATTATGTAACAGACAGAACTAAACGGTGTGTAAAATGTACATTTCAGTTAAAAACAAACGCACTTGGTCAAGTCTTTGGATATGTAATACACATAATAACATGCTAGGTACACAAACGCAGGAAAGAAAAGGTTCAAATAGAGCATAAACGTTTGATCTTTTTTATACCCAATTGTGATACTTCCTGGAAATCTGAAGAATATGTTTTATTTATCAATTATTGTCACCATAAATACCAACAATAAGCCAAATAAATGCTCACCAGAGTATAAAATACCCCCCCCCCCCCCCCCCCCCCCCCCAAGCTGGGGAGGAGGGTGTGTGTGTATGCGTGTCACCTAATATATCATCATACACAATGTGAAATAATGAACTATCTATTCATTCAGAAGATGTTCCACGGACACACAAAAGAAACAGACCAAAAAGCAGAAAGAAACGATCATAAAGTTAAAAGCACCGCCCCTCCAAACAGTGATCAATGGCTTAACAGCAACGTCATGGATCTCTAGTGAACACTGATAACTACCTTTAGCGACCTCCCTGCTGCTTCCAGGACATCATAGATTTCTTTATTTGCCTGTGTTTTTTAGACAGGCTTGTAAGAGACTGGGGGTTGTTTATTGCACAGAGCAAATAGAACAAGTTGAGGGTATACATCATACTGTATCACAAAGGTCAAATCTACTATGCATATCATACAATCACTCTCACAAAGGTCAAATCTACTATGAATATCATACAATCACTCTCACAAAGGTCAAACTTGGTTGTACATGTCGTGCTACGTCACAGAACTAGTGATAGCAGGGATAAGTACAAAAAACATTCGCACACCCACCACGTCTGAACTTACTGCTGAACATTAACCCCTTGACTGCCAGAGAAAATTAAAGAAAAAAACCATTGGGCAAATCATGCCACGAAAAAGACAACTGATAGAGCCAATCCGGCAAAATGGTCTGGGGATATAAATCTCTTGACTGTGTTAGAGCAAAAGCCAGCATATCAGGATTATTCCTCTTCATCTGATGACGTCATCAGTGATGTCATCAGGTCAGTACGTAATACACTGGCAGCACTGGGGTTTGTAAGGATAGGGGTGGGGTTGGGGGTAAAAAGGAGAAGATCTAGAGATATTGGAAAGGGGAGTTATTTTGCGCTTTCTTTAGCTGATCTAATCTAGACTTGGCCTGAATCGAAGTCTTTTAGAGAAGACTTGACAGATTTTCAGTCAAACCGCATGTCCCTGACCAAAGTCTGTTAGGATAGAGACAAAAATCTGAAGACAACAGATGTGTATAGGTGGTACTGAACTAAACTTTTACATTTAAACCCCCCCAAAACATCTTCAATTTCAAACAAAGCAGGGGGTGCGGCTTATATTACGAAGCGGCTTGTAGTCGGAACCCGCATAAAGTCTTTATACTACAAACTTCAAACAAACAAAACTACAGCAAAAAGTAAGTTTGTCTGCTAAAAATGTCCTTTTTTAAAAATTTCACATACATAATTATTTCCTGAAAGAAACCTTCATGTTTTGCCCACCAAAATATGGTACAGTATTTGCTTCAAGACCTAAAAAAACACATGTGGAAATTAAAAACAGCCGTTCCTCTATATCACTGTAAGAGTCGGCGTGTGAAGCTACTCCAGGAAATATCCATGCTAGTGCTACACCATCATCTTCTGAGACAAAAACACCTTCAAGAACACTCCAAAGGCTCACACATGACATTATATGAAATCAAGATAACGAAGGACACTAACACAATCACTCAAAAAGACCTTCAAGAACACTCCAAAGGCTCACACATGACATTATATGAAATAAAGATAACGAAGGACACTAACACAATCACTCAAAAAGACCTTCAAGAACACTCCAAAGGCTCACACATGACATTATATGAAATAAAGATAACGAAGGACACTAACACAATCATTCAAAAAGACCTTCAAGAACACTCCAAAGGCTCACACATCACATTATATGAAATAAAGATGACGAAGGACACTAACACAATCACTCAAAAAGACCTTCAAGAACACTCCAAAGGCTCACACATCACATTATATGAAATAAAGATAACGAAGGACACTAACACAATCACTCAAAAAGACCTTCAAGAACACTCCAAAGGCTCACACATCACATTATATGAAATAAAGATGACGAAGGACACTAACACAATCACTCAAAAAGACCTTCAAGAACACTCCAAAGGCTCACACATCACATTATATGAAATAAAGATGACGAAGGACACTAACACAATCATTCAAAAAGACCTTCAAGAACACTCCAAAGGCTCACATAGTGAAAACAATCAAGCTTACCAAATGCATGTTTGCCCTAACAGAGTTTTATGTAATCAGGTTACAAGAACGACGAAACATCCGTTTGCAGTATTTCATTTATTATTACCAGTAATCCTTCCAGGGCTCCCAATCGTCCCGCAAAACAAGGGGTCCCAGGGACTCCTTCACTTACAGCATAGATGGTCCTAGAGGCGGCATAGAGGGTCCCAGTGGCATTGCGAATGCTAAAAAGAATTTTTTTAGTCCATCCCTGGGACCCCCTGCACATTCTTTTAGAGCAGGGCTCCCAATCGACCCGCAAAACAAGGGGTCCCAGGGACTCCTTCACTTACAGCATAGACGGTCCTAGAGGCGGGATAGAGGGTCCCAGTGGCATTGCGAATGCTAAAAATAATTTTTCTAGTGCATCCCTGGGACCCCCTGCACATTCTTTTAGAGGGTCCTTTAGAATTTTAGTGCTTCATAGACCCCCAAATGGGGGTCCCTGGGAGCCCTGAGCCTTCTTCTGGCAACTGATTAAAAGAGTTTAACCCCACAAACAGCCAGCGTTTTAGCTTTTTATGAGATGATGTTTCTATAGCTGGCGCCTGGGGTGGGGTACAGCTTTGTTTTTTCTTTCAGCTTTTCACGTGATGATGTTTCCATAGGTGCCGCCTGGGGTGGGGTACAGTTTTGTTTTTTCTTTCAGCTTTTCACGTGATGATGTTTCCATAGGTGCCGCCTGGGGTGGGGTACAATTTTGTTTTTTCTTTCAGCTTTTCACGTGATGATGTTTCCATAGGTGCCGCCTGGGGTGGGGTACAGTTTTGTTTTTTCTTTCAGCTTTTCACGTGATGATGTTTCCATAGGTGCCGCCTGGGGTGGGGTACAGTTTTGTTTTTTCTTTCAGCTTTTCACGTGATGATGTTTCCATAGGTGCCGCCTGGGGCACGGTACAGCTTTGGAATGTAGAGCATCTGGAATCGGTTGAAGGCGTACTTCCTCACTCCCGTGTTCTTGTAGGCGTTCTCTCGGCGGCATCCCACACTATGACACAGTTAACACCACACTGATGATTCATTGAAGGCGCACATTCACACACACACACTATTAGTATTTATCTTTAACCTTGTTCATTATTGGTTATATTCTTTAAACCCTTGCCTGCTTGTCCCGTAGCTATTACGTCCTCTTGGCATGATTGTTGTGTGCCTGTAAACGTAGGTACTACGTTCATTTTTCATCACCATATTTCAGCTACAGTGTAAGGGAAATAACTGCAGAAAATGACCTAGAACACAGTAGAAGGGTTTAAGTTACAGTCATCTACCTTGGTCTACCTTGGCCTTTATTTGGCGAATTTGACTGAAATTTGATAGATTTTTGTTCTTTGAAAAAACAAGATGGCGTCAACTAGCGGCAGTACTCGACAACGTGGATGTTTTAGACGATATACTGCACTAGAAGTGTTGGATGAAGTGCTAAATGATGCAGTCACTGAAGTGTCTATTCTGGATTACCTAGTGGATTATAGTTCAATTATCTGTGTGGATTACCCTGTAATGTTGAAGAAATAAGCAACAAGATGGAAAGGTCAGTCAGTTTTAGGTCTGGTGTTTATTCACCTGCATGTCTGTTTGTATTTTTGTCAGTTATAACAATGTTAGCATTGGAGGGTGAAAATGAGCTTTTTTGCTCGGCACACAGGAGTCCCTTGAACCCAAATGGTGGGCAGGCAAGGGGTTAAGTGAACACAAATGGTGGGCAGGCAAGGGGTTAAGTGAACACAAATGGTGGGCAGGCAAGGGGTTAAGTGAACACAAATGGTGGGCAGGCAAGGGGTTAAGTGAACACAAATGGTGGGCAGGCAAGGGTTAAGTGAACATAAACTTTATTCAGTGGGTGGGGTGGGGGTCATGATTACATCACTAACTTATTACTTATTATATTCTTACATATTCTCACCTACAGACACATCTACTCACAACTCAACCACACCAAAACCACACCGCAATATAATTTTGTCTGAATCATTTTTAGTGGAAGGACGTTAAACTGAAGAACACACACACACACACGCACACACACACACGCACATGCACACACACACATGACGACAGGATGTAAAAAAGCTTTATCAAGCTTACTCTTTTATCGTCAATAAAGATCATTTTGACTTGACTTGACTTGACTTGACACACATTAAAATATGTTTTTGTAACAGACTGGGGGTTTTTCCCAACTATTTCTAAAAAGTATTCTTTACTACAAAAACCAAAAAAAACCAAAAAAACTTTTTATTAATATTCTTGAAAAACATACACTTGTAGAATGTCAAACTTCAAATGATGCTAAAAAGAAGGGGGAAAATCCAAAGCATATTTCAAAGCATATTCCAAAGCATAGTGCCAGTTTCTGTTGAATTATTGTCTGTGCATTGGCTGAAACCTTTGTAAATTCCTTCTCGACTTCTTCAAAAACGTTCAAATCAAACTGCCTTAATGACCTCCCGGTGACACATGTTGTGCACTTTGTACATACAGACGTTCAAATCAAACTGCCTTAATGACCTCCCGGTGACACATGTTGTGCACTTTGTACATACAGACGTTCAAATCAAACTGCCTTAATGATCTCCCGGTGACACATGTTGTGCACTTTGTACATACAGACGTTCAAATCAAACTGCCTTAATGATCTCCCGGTGACACATGTTGTGCACTTTGTACATACAGACGTTCAAATCAAACTGCCTTAATGATCTCCCGGTGACACATGTTGTGCACTTTGTACATACAGACGTTCAAATCAAACTGCCTTAATGATCTCCCGATGACACATGTTGTGCACTTTGTACATACAGACGTTCAAATCAAACTGCCTTAATGATCTCCCGATGACACATGTTGTGCACTTTGTACATACAGACGTTCAAATCAAACTGCCTTAATGATCTCCCGGTGACACATGTTGTGCACTTTGTACATACAGACGTTCAAATCAAACTGCCTTAATGACCTCCCGGTGACACATGTTGTGCACTTTGTACATACAGACGTTCAAATCAAACTGCCTTAATGATCTCCCGATGACACATGTTGTGCACTTTGTACATACAGACGTTCAAATCAAACTGCCTTAATGATCTCCCGGTGACACATGTTGTGCACTTTGTACATACAGACGTTCAAATCAAACTGCCTTAATGATCTCCCGGTGACACATGTTGTGCACTTTGTACATACAGACGTTCAAATCAAACTGCCTTAATGATCTCCCGATGACACATGTTGTGCACTTTGTACATACAGACGTTCAAATCAAACTGCCTTAATGATCTCCCGGTGACACATGTTGTGCACTTTGTACATACAGACGTTCAAATCAAACTGCCTTAATGACCTCCCGGTGACACATGTTGTGCACTTTGTACATACAGACGTTCAAATCAAACTGCCTTAATGATCTCCCGATGACACATGTTGTGCACTTTGTACATACAGACGTTCAAATCAAACTGCCTTAATGATCTCCCGGTGACACATGTTGTGCACTTTGTACATACAGACGTTGTTTCTGGTGCCACTGTGTCAATAACGGAAAGAGCTTACAGTTTGTTTTCTCTATCCCACAGCAAAAAAGCGGTTACTTCATTTGAGAACCGCTGAGTTGGAAACGGGTCACCACTTCTAAATAGAATTTAAAGATGTCCACAAGCTGTAACATTTTTTTTTTCCGTGAGGAGCCATCATCATCGACATAATCATCGATTTAACCCTGCTGGTGTCTCACCTCCTGAGGCAGTCCAGGGCCTGGGAGAAGCCGTGAGGAGGCATCATCATCATCATTGTCATTGTCATCATCAGCATCATCACCGTCATCATTATCATCATCATCATCATCATCATCATCATCATCATCATCATTGCCATCATCAGTATCATCATCATTGTCGTCATCATCATCATCGTCATCATCATCATAACCCTGCTGGTGTCTCACCTCCTGAGGCAGTCCAGGGCCTGACAGAAGCCGTGAGGAGCCATCATCATCATCATTGTCATTGTCATCACCATCACCATCATCACCGTCATCATCATCGTCATCATCAACATCATCACCGTCATCATCATCATCACCGTCATCATCATCATCATCATCATCATCATAACCCTGCTGGTGTCTCACCTCCTGAGGCAGTCCAGGGCCTGACAGAAGCCGTGAGGAGGCATCATCATCATCATCATCATTGTCATCACCATCACCATCATCACCGTCATCATCATCGTCATCATCAACATCATCACCGTCATCATCATCATCACCGTCATCATCATCATCATCATCATCATAACCCTGCTGGTGTCTCACCTCCTGAGGCAGTCCAGGGCCTGACAGAAGCCGTGAGGAGGCATCATCATCATCATCATCATTGTCATCACCATCACCATCATCACATCATCATCATCATCGTCATCATCAACATCATCACCGTCATCATCATCATCACCGTCATCATCATCATCATCATCATCATAACCCTGCTGGTGTCTCACCTCCTGAGGCAGTCCAGGGCCTGGGAGAAGCTGTGAGGAGGCATCATCATCATCATCATCATCATCATCATCACCATCATCATCATCATCATCATCATCATCATCATCATCATCATCATCGTCATCATCATCAGTATCATCATCGTCATCATCATCATCAGTATTATCACCGTCATCATCATCGTCATCATCATCATCATCAGTATCATCATCAGTATCATCATCATCATCATCATCATCAGTATCATCACCATCATCATCAGCAGCATCATAATCATCATCACCATCATCATCATCATCATCATCATCATCATCATCATATAACCCTGCTGGTGTCTCACCTCCTGAGGCAGTCCAGGGCCTGGCAGAAGCCGTGAGGAGCCATCATCATCATCATCATCATCATCATCATCATCATCATCATCATCATCCGTCATCATCATCATCATCATCATAACCCTGCTGGTGTCTCACCTCCTGAGGCAGTCCAGGGCCTGGCAGAAGCCGTGAGGAGCCATCATCATCATCATCATCATCATCATCGCCATCATCATCATCATCATCATCATCATCATCATCATAACCCTGCTGGTGTCTCACCTCCTGAGGCAGTCCAGGGCTTGGGAGAAGCCGTGAGGAGGCATCATCATCATCATCATCATCATCATCATCGTCATCATCATCATCATCATCATCATCGTCGGCATCATCATCATCATCATAACCCTGCTGGTGTCTCACCTCCTGAGGCAGTCCAGGGCCTGGGAGAAGCCGTGAGGAGGCATCATCATCATCATCATCATCATCATCGTCATCATCATCATCATCATCATCATCATCATCGTCGGCATCATAATCATCATCATAACCCTGCTGGTGTCTCACCTCCTGAGGCAGTCCAGGGCCTGACAGAAGCTGTGAGGAGCCATCATCATCATCATTGTCATTGTCATCACCATCATCACCGTCATCGTCATCATCAACATCATCATCATCAACATCATCACCGTCATCATCATCACCGTCATCATCATCATCATTGCCATCATCAGTATCATCATCATTGTCGTCATCATCATCATCATCATCATCAACATCATCATCATCAACATCATCACCATCATCATCATCACCGTCATCATCATCATCATTGCCATCATCATTATCATCATCATTGTCGTCATCATCATCATCGTCATCATCATCATAACCCTGCTGGTGTCTCACCTCCTGAGGCAGTCCAGGGCCTGGGAGAAGCTGTGAGGAGCCATCATCATCATCATCATCATCATCATCATCATAATCCTGCTGGTGTCTCACCTCCTGAGGCAGTCCAGGGCCTGGGAGAAGCCGTGAGGAGGCATCATCATCATCATCATCATCATCATCGTCATCATCATCATCATCATCATCATCGTCGGCATCATCATCATCATCATCATAACCCTGCTGGTGTCTCACCTCCTGAGGCAGTCCAGGGCCTGACAGAAGCTGTGAGGAGCCATCATCATCATCATTGTCATTGTCATCACCATCATCACCGTCATCGTCATCATCAACATCATCATCATCAACATCATCACCGTCATCATCATCATCACCGTCATCATCATCATCATTGCCATCATCAGTATCATCATCATTGTCGTCATCAACATCATCATCATCAACATCATCATCATCAACATCATCACCGTCATCATCATCATCGTCATCATAACCCTGCTGGTGTCTCACCTCCTGAGGCAGTCCAGGGCCTGGGAGAAGCCGTGAGGAGCCATCATCATCATCATCATCATCATCATCGCCATCATCATCATCATCATCATCATCATCATCATCAACATCATCACCGTCATCATCATCATCATCATCATCATCATAACCCTGCTGGTGTCTCACCTCCTGAGGCAGTCCAGGGCCTGGGAGAAGCCGTGAGGAGCCAGGTCGTGGTGCCTCTGGAGCAGCTGGATCATTTCCAAGGTGACGCCCATGGACGTGCGGTCTTTGCCGCTCTTACAGGCTGTCATGCGCACACCGTGCAGCCTGTGGCAGATCTGAGGACAGAATCGTATAATAATGATCATCATCATCATCATCATCTTCATCATCATCATCAATGGATGGGAATCCCCCAAAGTCGGAGTGTGGCTTCCCACATGGCGGGGTAATAAAAAAACCGGTCACACACGTAATGTTCTCATCCTTAGCTGATGCATTTGTACCATAGTGTTCAGGAGCTTCGGCTGTTGGGATGATCCCTGGAGTCTTTAAGCCAGGGTACATCAACATCAATGGATGGGAATCCCCCAAAGTCAGAGTGTGGCTGCCCACATGGCGAGGTGATCGAAAACGGTCACGCACGTAATGTTCTCATCCCTAGCTGATGCAGTTGTACAATAGCGTTCAGGAGCTTCAGCTGTTGGGATGATCCCTGGAGTCTTTTAGCCAAGGTACATCAACAACATCAATGGATGGGAATCCCCCGAAGTTGGAGTGTGGCAATAAAAAACAACGGTCACACACGTAATGTTCTCATCCCTAGCTGATGCAGTTGTACAAAAATAGTGTTCAAGTGCTTCCGCTGTTGGGATGATCCCTGGAGTCTTTTAGCCATGGTACGACAACAAACAACAATGGATGGGAAGTCCCTGCCATTCTATCAGCAGTTACTTCTAATATTAACTAGCAAACAGAACTGACAAAATACAAAAACTCCCGTGAGCAACTCAATACACTGTCACTCACAAATTCACGCAAGAAGCAAAACCATACAAACATCTTCAATTTCAATCAATCAAAATGTATTGTCTTTAAAAAGATAAAGAAAATCTTTGTCTGGCATGCACATAGAACATAAACATAATAAGAAACATTTCATTTACATACTCTCATCCCAAATCAAACTTTCCGCACATTTTTCCTTATATAAATAAATATAGCATTAAATTACAATGCAAAATAAACACTAGGAAGTACAGAGAGAGAGAGAGAGAGAGAGAGAGAGAGAGAGAGAGAGAGAGAGAGAGAGAGATAAAAGTAAAACCAACAGTTTGTATATGATAATATGACAATATGCATAAAACAAATAAAATGAATAATATGAATATTATCACAAGCAAATGTATAATAGAAGTACATAAAAACAAAGTTTCGTTTATAAAAACAACAATAGTGCTAGAACAATAGTAATATTCATTTAATGTATACTAAAATCAGCACGCATTCACCCAAGCTAGCTCTCTCTTTCTCTCTCCCTCGCCACCCTGGAGAAAGAAAAGTGACCCTGGAGAAAGAAAAGTGACCCTGGAGAAAGAAAAGTGACCCTGGAGAAAGAAAAGTGACCCTGGAGAAAGAAAAGCAACCCTGGAGAAAGAAAAGCCACCCTGGAGAAAGAAAAGTGACCCTGGAGAAAGAAAAGTGACCCTGGAGAAAGAAAAGTGACCCTGGAGAAAGAAAAGCCACCCTGGAGAAAGAAAAGTGACCCTGGAGAAAGAAAAGTGGACACCCTGGAGAAAGAAAAGTGACCCTGGACCCTGGAAAGAAAAGTGACCCTGGAAAAGAAAAGCCACCCTGGAGAAAGAAAAGCCACCCTGGAGAAAGAAAAGTGACCCTGGAGAAAGAAAAGTGACCCTGGAGAAAGAAAAGTGAGAAAGAAAAGCCACCCTGGAGAAAGAAAAGTGACCCTGGAGAAAGAAAAGTGACCCTGGAGAAAGAAAAGTGACCCTGGAGAAAGAAAAGTGACCCTGGACCCTGGAGAAAGAAAAGCGAAGAAAGACCCTGGAGAAAGAAAAGTGACCCTGGAGAAAGAAAAGTGACCCTGGAGAAAGAAAAGTGACCCTGGAGAAAGAAAAGTGACCCTGGAGAAAGAAAAGTGACCCTGGAGAAAGAAAAGTGACCCTGAAGAAAGAAAAGTGACCCTGGAGAAAGAAAAGCCACCCTGGAGAAAGAAAAGCCACCCTGGAGAAAGAAAAGCCACCCTGGAGAAAGAAAAGCCACCCTGGAGAAAGAAAACCCTGGAGAAAGAAAAGTGACCCTGGAGAAAGAAAAGTGACCCTGGAGAAAGAAAAGTGACCCTGGAAAAGACCCTGGAGAAAGAAAAGTGACCCTGGAGAAAGAAAAGTGACCCTGGAAAGAAAAGTGACCCTGGAGAAAGAAAAGTGACCCTGGAGAAAGAAAAGTGACCCTGGAGAAAGAAAAGTGACCCTGGAGAAAGAAAAGTGACCCTGGAGAAAGAAAAGCCCTGAAGAAAAGTGACCCTGGACCCTGGAGAAAGAAAAGCCACCCTGGAGAAAGAAAAGCCCTGGACCCTGGAGAAAGAAAAGCCACCCTGGAGAAAGAAAAGTGACCCTGGAGAAAGAAAAGTGACCCTGGAGAAAGAAAAGTGACCCCCTGGAGAAAGAAAAGTGACCCTGGAGAAAGAAAAGTGACCCTGGAGAAAGACCCTGGAGAAAGAAAAGCCACCCTGAGAAAGAAAAGAGACCCTGGAAAGAAAGAAAAGAAAAGTGACCCTGGAGAAAGAAAAGTGACCCTGGAGAAAGAAAAGTGACCCTGAAGAAAAGAAAAGTGACCCTGGAGAAAGAAAAGTGACCCTGGAGAAAGAAAAGTGACCCTGGACTGGAGAAAGAAAAGTGACCCTGGAAAGAAAAGAAAAGTGACCCTGGAGAAAGAAAAGAAAAGTGACCCTGGAGAAAGAAAAGCCACCCTGGAGAAAGAAAAGCCACCCTGGAGAAAGAAAAGTGACCCTGGACCCCCTGGAGAAAGAAAAGCCACCCTGGAGAAAGAAAAGTGACCCTGGAGAAAGAAAAGTGACCCTGGAGAAAGAAAAGTGACCCTGGAGAAAGAAAAGTGACCCTGGAGAAAGAAAAGTGACCCTGGAGAAAAAGAAAAGTGACCCTGGAGAAAGAAAAGCCACCCTGGAGAAAGAAAAGCCACCCTGGAGAAAGAAAAGAGACCCTGAAGAAAGAAAAGTGACCCTGAAGAAAGAAAAGCCACCCTGGAGAAAGAAAAGTGACCCTGGAGAAAGAAAAGTGACCCTGAAGAAAGAAAAGTGACCCTGGAGAAAGAAAAGTGACCCTGGAGAAAGAAAAGTGACCCTGGAGAAAGAAAAGTGACCCTGGAGAAAGAAAAGTGACCCTGGAGAAAGAAAAGTGACCCTGAAGAAAGAAAAGTGACCCTGGAGAAAGAAAAGTGACCCTGAAGAAAGAAAAGCCACCCTGGAGAAAGAAAAGTGACCCCGAAGAAAGAAAAGTGACCCTGGAGAAAGAAAAGTGACCCTGGAGAAAGAAAAGTGACCCTGAAGAAAGAAAAGTGACCCTGAAGAAAAGTGACCCTGGAGAAAGAAAAGTGACCCTGGAGAAAGAAAAGCCAAGCGTAAGGCCGTGTACACACATAAGCGGATATCCCATGTGGAAACCTGTGCGCAATCCATAAATAAGTGAAACAAAGAAGGGAAAAGATTTGCCCACATGTCCGAATTTCCCCTTATGCATACATTTTTATCCTTCTTTCTTCCACTTATTTAGGGTTTTCCGTACGGAACTTACGCGTCTAATGTGAACCCGGCCTTATCCTTCTTTCTGCCACTTATTTAGGGTTTTCCGTACGGAACTTACGCGTCTAATGTGAACCCGGCCTTACTCCCTTTCCTTTTAATTCTTCTTTCTTAAGATTGCATCATACTCCTGAATATACACTTTTAATAACACACTCCTGAATATACACTTTTAATAACACACTCCTGAATATACACTTTTAATAACACACTCCTGAATATACACTTTTAATAACACACTCGAGTTCGAACCTGGGTACAGGGGATTTTTCCTCTCACTTTGCACTAGGCCTTACAGTCTGAATGTGGAGTCTTTCGGATAAGACGATAAACCGAGGTCCTGTGTGCCCATGCACTTAGCACACGTTAATCCCAGTAGCAACGAAAAAGGTGTCGTTTGGTCAAAATTTACCCACCCACCCCTTTCCTTCCTCATCAGTCACACAAAAATCGCATGCAAAAAATAATAAAAAATGGGTGTCGCGCTCTCTAGGTGGGAGCAGCCCGAATTTCACAGAGACGCCTCTGTGACTATAAAGTACCTAATACCTAATACCATGCTGCCCCCAGACAAACAATGTGGCCACAAAGAAAGAAACAAAACCCTGAGGGAAAAGCTCTAAGGTAGCCTGATGGACTTTCAGACGACGGCCGCTTTGGTGGGGGCAACTGGCATCTCCGTCTGAAGTGATCGGCGAAGAAGAAGAAGTTTTGTCAACACACACACTTGCAAACTTGCTTATTCATACAGGGCTTCTGATTTTCCTTCCTCTTAAGGGGTACGCTCACCCCGTGCTTACAGTTTGAAGGGGTATTTTCACCCCCAGTTTCAAATTGTAAAGGGTCAAGTCTCTACTTCCTAGGTAAACGGCACTTACACAGACACGTGCACACATGTACATGCACACAACACACTCGCTTCACTCACACAACACACTCGCTTCACTCACACAACACACTCGCTTCACTTACACAACACACTCGCTTCACTCACACAACACACTCGCTTCACTCACACAACACACTCGCTTCACTCACACACCACACTCGCCTCACTCACACAACACACTCGCCTCACTCACACAACACACTCGCCTCACTCACACAACACACTCGCTTCACTCACACAACACACTCGCTTCACTCACACAACACACTCGCCTCACTCACACAACACACTCGCTTCACTCACACAACACACTCGCTTCACTCACACAACACACTCGCTTCACTCACACAACACACTCACCTCACTCACACAACACACTCGCTTCACTCACACAACACACTCTCTTCACTCACACAACACACTCGCTTCACTCACACAACACACTCGCTTCACTCACACAACACACTCTCTTCACTCACACAACACACTCACCTCACTCACACAACACACTCGCTTCACTCACACAACACACTCACTTCACTCACACAACACACTCGCTTCACTCAC
This sequence comes from Phymorhynchus buccinoides, assembly GCA_017654935.2. Taxonomy (NCBI): domain Eukaryota; kingdom Metazoa; phylum Mollusca; class Gastropoda; order Neogastropoda; family Raphitomidae; genus Phymorhynchus; species Phymorhynchus buccinoides. The sequence continues at coordinate 59,563,033 of CM065692.1, forward strand.
ACAACACACTCGCCTCACTCACACAACACACTCGCTTCACTCACACAACACACTCGCTTCACTCACACAACACACTCGCTTCACTCACACAACACACTCACCTCACTCACACAACACACTCGCTTCACTCACACAACACACTCTCTTCACTCACACAACACACTCGCTTCACTCACACAACACACTCGCTTCACTCACACAACACACTCTCTTCACTCACACAACACACTCACCTCACTCACACAACACACTCTCTTCACTCACACAACACACTCGCTTCACTCACACAACACACTCACCTCACTCACACAACACACTCGCTTCACTCACACAACACACTCGCTTCACTCACACAACACACTCGCTTCACTCACACAACACACTCGCTTCACTCACACAACACACTCGCCTCACTCACACAACACACTCGCTTCACTCACACAACACACTCACCTCACTCACACAACACACTCGCCTCACTCACACAACACACTCGCTTCACTCACACAACACACTCGCTTCACTCACACAACACACTCGCCTCACTCACACAACACACTCGCTTCACTCACACACCACACTCGCCTCACTCACACAACACACTCGCACTCGCTTCACTCACACAACACACTCGCCTCACTCACACAACACACTCGCTTCACTCACACAACACACTCGCTTCACTCACACAACACACTCGCTTCACTCACACAACACACTCGCTTCACTCACACAACACACTCGCCTCACTCACACAACACACTCGCACTCACACAACACACTCGCACTCACACAACACACTCGCCTCACTCACACAACACACTCGCTTCACTCACACAACACACTCGCTTCACTCACACAACACACTCGCCTCACTCACACAACACACTCGCCTCACTCACACAACACACTCGCTTCACTCACACAACACACTCGCCTCACTCACACAACACACTCGCCTCACTCACACAACACACTCGCCTCACTCACACAACACACTCGCTTCACTCACACAACACACTCGCTTCACTCACACAACACACTCGCTTCACTCACACAACACACTCGCTTCACTCACACAACACACTCGCCTCACTCACACAACACACTCGCCTCACTCACACAACACACTCGCTTCACTCACACAACACACTCTCTTCACTCACACAACACACTCGCCTCACTCACACAACACACTCGCTTCACTCACACAACACACTCGCTTCACTCACACACCACACTCGCTTCACTCACACAACACACTCACCTCACTCACACAACACACTCGCCTCACTCACACAACACACTCGCCTCACTCACACAACACACTCGCTTCACTCACACAACACACTCGCTTCACTCACACAACACACTCGCTTCACTCACACAACACACTCGCCTCACTCACACAACACACTCGCTTCACTCACACAACACACTCGCCTCACTCACACAACACACTCTCTTCACTCACACAACACACTCGCCTCACTCACACAACACACTCGCCTCACTCACACACCACACTCGCCTCACTCACACAACACACTCTCTTCACTCACACAACACACTCACCTCACTCACACAACACACTCGCCTCACTCACACAACACACTCGCCTCACTCACACAACACACTCGCCTCACTCACACAACACACTCACTTCACTCACACAACACACTCTCTTCACTCACACAACACACTCGCTTCACTCACACAACACACTCTCTTCACTCACACAACACACTCGCCTCACTCACACACCACACTCGCTTCACTCACACAACACACTCGCTTCACTCACACACCAACTGATCACTGTTTTGGTTTGGTACATCTTTCTGTTTTTGACGAACAACCTGTTTCTTATTCTTTGTCTTCAAGTTTTCTTTAATTAACTCTCTCGACACTAAGTGAGTGAAAATAGGGTTTTACGCCCTCTTCGGCCTTTCGGCCATGTGGGGCATTTGTAAATACAAAGATGGTGGGAACAACACTGGAGGCAATGCCCGGAGGCAGTGCTAAACCAGTAAAGTCCCGATTTATTAATAATACAGATATGTGTAGCAGTAACCACGCCTCGGTTAAACCTCATTGGCTATGGTACCACCGCAAGATTGTAATAATATGAGCGACTCGGCACTAATGTACGCTATAGCGTACATGCCGCGCACAAACGTTCCACACTAGGCAGGTTTGCATCATTACATAGAAATTATTAAAAAAATAATGCTTAACAGCAGTTTTGAAAATTTGCGGTATTGTTTATAATAATAAAAGTGTGTATCTATCTGTGTGTGTGTGTGTGTGATTATGTATCTGTGTGTGAGTGTGTGTGTTGTATGTATGTCTGAGAGTGTGAATGTGTGTATCACTGTGTGTGTCTGTGTCTGCGTGTGTGTGCGTGCGTGTGTGCGCGTGCGTGTGTGTGCGTACGTGCATGATTGTGTGCATAATTCGTAAGTAACAGTTACGGAAGAAACACTCACTTGCAGCGATTTTAGAGTCCGGGCACATTGCCTGGATCGCCGGCACAAATCGGTCTGCTGATGCAAGCGACATGTTCGACTGCGCTATCAGCCGACACATGACAGCTTCTGCTCTCGTAACATCTTGTTGCAGAGTTGTTGACTTTTCCTCTTTCTTCTGAACAAAAGCATTCATCAGCTGGCTAGAGCCTTTGTTGGATTTTGCTAGATCTTTGTGCCCTTTTCCCTCACAATGCTTCTTGCAGTCGGACAAGCCACCGTGACTCACTGAGAAGTCCGATTTGCAGACGGTACAGACAGCATAATGAACGCCTTTCTTCTTTGAGGCAGTGATGCTCGGGTAGTCGCGATGGTAGTTGGGGAGGTATTTTTGATTTGCCGTTTTCTCCTCGTTGCTTGTTTTTGTTGTTCTCTCACTTCCACCACCTCACAGTCGGACTCATCGTCGGTTTGGTGCATTTTACGCTTTCTTGACTCTTCACCTTCCATTTTGCTTTTCCACCACAAAGAAAATGTGCTGCAAGCACTGTAGGCAAAACGCGCGCGATTTATTTTTGGCAAGAGCTCTGGGCGCTAATTTGCATATAAGCACACAGCGGCGAGTTCGCGAAGTGGGCCGTCCGTGCAATGTTGAGCTGGGTTACAAAGCAGCAAAGCTATTGGGCGGCAATGACCACAGACACGCGTCTCACGCTAACTGACCCAAACGGTGAAGTCGCGAAACAGACCGCCCGCGATAGCTGCAGTGAAGTAGAGAAAGGCAACAACTGGCGGGCGCGTGCAAACCGCGAGTAAGACGTGAAAAGTGCGATTGGGTAACCGAGCAGCGTTCATTGAAAATTCATAGCTGGCAAGAATGAAAATGCGGATTTTGCGATTTCAAGTCGTAGTAGCGTAGTCAATGCCCTGATTTCGTAGAAAGCTACTGCTAAATCGTCGAGTAAACAAGTCTGCTGTCATATGCATGCACCACTACTACTGCTTCACCAATAAAACCAACATATTCCACAGCGCTTAAATCTCAACCCGAACTCCTGATCAAAGACAAGAACTGTAGAAGTCTCTCTCCTTTTTTCCTTTGTTATAAGAAACTCCCAACACTTGGCTTACGCTAAGGATTACCTAGTAACTATTAGGTATTAGTATTAGGTACTTTATAGTCACAGAGAAATCTCTGTGAATTTCGGGTTGCTCCCACCTGGAGAGCACGTCGCAGCCAGAGGCGCGCCACCCATTTAAAAAAAATGTTGCATGCGATTTTTTGTGTGATTGGTGAAGAAGGAAGGGGGAAGGGGGGTAAATTTTGACCAAATGACAACTTTTTCGTTGCCACTGGGTTTAACGTGTGCTAAGTGCATGGGCACATGGGACCTCAGGTTTATCGTCTCATTCGAAAGACTCCACATTCAGACCGCAAGGCCTAGTGCAAAGAGAGAGGGAAAATCCCCTGTATCCAGGTTCGAACTCGGGTTTACTTGACACGAAGCGAACGCGTTACCACTGCGCCACTGTACACTGGCAGAGCATGTGTGAATGTGACAGCGGGGCTGACCTCTGAGGCCAGGTGCAGCACCTCCACGTTCTTGCTTTTCCTGGTGGCCGTCACGTTGCTCTGCAGCAGCTTCAGCAGGTGGCTCACGCTGCCTGGACCGCCCGCTGTCTCACCTGAAACGCAGCCAAGGAACAGGTGAGAACACTCAGCTGTCGTGGAATTCTTGCACTAATTGTTAACTCATTCGCATCGCAACGATTTTTAATTAATAAAAAAACTCACAAATCACTCCAGCTGTGCACACAAACAAAACATACATTAACAAAAGGAGAAATGAAAGAAGATTACAGAATTTCATTTCAGGTTTAGACATAGGGAAGTGGTAGATCAGACTTTTTTGTATATATAGACTTTATTATATAGAAAAACTCTACACCAATTGGTTCCCCCACAACAAACCACTACAAAAGCAAAGTCAGGGGCAAAATTGTGGTCTAAGGGAGCGAAGCGAGTTTAGAAGTTACCAAGGTATGGTGTGCACACAGATTCACTTCCCTCGAAGCAAATGCATTAAATTGACAGCTATCTATTCATTCCGAACACATATGGCCGGAACGACTTGAATGAGCTAAACATGAGGACTGAATCACACAGGCAGATGCACGTCACAGACCACTCAGCTGTGGTGGAATTATTGCACTAATGGTTAAACATGGGGACTGAAACACACAGGCAGATGCACGTCACAGACCACTCAGCTGTGGTGGAATTCTTGCACTAATGGTTAAACATGGGGACTGAAACACACAGGCAGATGCATGTCACAGACCACTCAGCTGTGGTGGAATTATTGCACTAATGGTTAAACATGGGGACTGAAACACACAGGCAGATGCACGTCACAGACCACTCAGCTGTGGTGGAATTCTTGCACTAATGGTTAAACATGGGCACTGAATCACACAGGCAGATGCATGTCACAGACCACTCAGCTGTGGTGGAATTATTGCACTAATGGTTAAACATGGGGACTGAAACACACAGGCAGATGCATGTCACAGACCACTCAGCTGTGGTGGAATTATTGCACTAATGGTTAAACATGGGGACTGAAACACACAGGCAGATGCACGTCACAGACCACTCAGCTGTGGTGGAATTCTTGCACTAATGGTTAAACATGGGGACTGAAACACACAGGCAGATGCACGTCACAGACCACTCAGCTGTGGTGGAATTATTGCACTAATGGTTAAACATGGGGACTGAAACACACAGGCAGATGCACGTCACAGACCACTCAGCTGTGGTGGAATTCTTGCACTAATTGTTAAACATGGGGACTGAAACACACAGGCAGATGCATGTCACAGACCACTCAGCTGTGGTGGAATTCTTGCACTAATGGTTAAACATGGGGACTGAAGCACACAGGCAGATGCATGTCACAGACCACTCAGCTGTGGTGGAATTCTTGCACTAATGGTTAAACATGGGGACTGAAACACACAGGCAGATGCACGTCACAGACCACTCAGCACACTTGCACATTAAAGCAGATACACACTCACCACACACGTAAAGCTTACTTCTTTATCCTCAATAAAGATCATTTTGACTTGACATAACTTGACATACACACAAACATGTCATACTCACTTCACATCTGCCCCCCCCCCCCTTCACCCCCCTACCAGTCATGTCCTAAGACACTCTGTCATAGGACATAGTCCTATTAAAACTGAAAATATCCTACAGTGGGTTCTCCTGTCAGAACAAATGTCGTTCTGAAATTTGACACTGGCGGACTTTTCCCTATTGATTTCTTTAAGGCCGGGATGTTTTGTCTCATTGACTTTCTAGGTTCAAGACAGTTTGCTCTATCACCTTTCTATCCACGTTGCATTTACAAACTTAACACTTTCGCCGTCAATGTCGCATTTTAGCACCGCAATGGTTTAACACCCATGTCACTAAAAGGCATCAAATCGGACCCTATTCTCTTAATTTTGGGAGGTAAGGACAGGCCTAATGTTATACATGTCACAGAGGAATTCGCAATATTGCAGATTTTTTTTTTTCTTTACCCAGTTAAGCTTAATGGTATTTTTTGGCTGGCGGCGAAAGGGTTAAACAATCCACACACATACCACATACACTCACACTTTCTCTGTCTGTCTCTTTCTCTATGCCTCTCAATCTCTTTCTCCTTTTCTCTCTCTCTCTCTCTCTGTCTCTCTCTCTCTCTCTCTCTCTCTGTCTCTCTCTCTCTCTCTCTCTCTCTCTCTCTCTCTCTCTCTCTCTCTCTCTCTCTCTCTCTCTCTCTCTCTCTCTCTCTCTGTCTCTCTCTCTCTCTCTCTCTCTTGTAATGCACATACTTGCGTCATTTAACAAGTCGGCCACTGACTCGCAGTAGGAATGTAGCTGGGTGAAGCTCTCAGAGTTCACATGTTCCTGTAGAGCCGTGCTGCCAAACCTGCCCAACACAACAGCTCACCGCCATCAGTGACTGCTGCAACGCCAATGGTAACACAACAGCTCACCGCTGTCAGTGACTGCTGCAACGCCAATGGCAACACAACAGCTCACCGCTGTCAGTGACTGCTGCAACGCCAATGGCAACACAACAGCTCACCGCCATCAGTGACTGCTGCAACGCCAATGGCAACACAACAGCTCACCGCTGTCAGTGACTGCTGCAACGCCAATGGCAACACAACAGCTCACCGCCGTCAGTGACTGCTGCAACGCCAATGGTAACACAACAGCTCACCGCTGTCAGTGACTGCTGCAACGCCAATGGCAACACAACAGCTCACCGCCATCAGTGACTGCTGCAACGCCAATGGCAACACAACAGCTCACCGCCGTCAGTGACTGCTGCAACGCCAATGGTAACACAACAGCTCACTGCTGTCAGTGACTGCTGCAACGCCAATGGTAACACAACAGCTCACCGCCGTCAGTGACTGCTGCAACGCCAATGGCAACACAACAGCTCACCGCTGTCAGTGACTGCTGCAACGCCAATGGTAACACAACAGCTCACCGCCGTCAGTGACTGCTGCAACGCCAATGGTAACACAACAGCTCACCGCCGTCAGTGACTGCTGCAACGCCAATGGTAACACAACAGCTCACCGCCGTCAGTGACTGCTGCAACGCCAATGGTAACACAACAGCTCACCGCCGTCAGTGACTGCTGCAACGCCAATGGTAACACAACAGCTCACCGCCGTCAGTGACTGCTGCAACGCCAATGGTAACACAACAGCTCACCGCCGTCAGTGACTGCTGCAACGCCAATGGTAACACAACAGCTCACCGCCGTCAGTGACTGCTGCAACGCCAATGGCAACACAACAGCTCACCGCCGTCAGTGACTGCTGCAACGCCAATGGTAACACAACAGCTCACCGCCGTCAGTGACTGCTGCAACGCCAATGGTAACACAACAGCTCACCGCCATCAGTGACTGCTGCAACGCCAATGGTAACACAACAGCTCACCGCTGTCAGTGACTGCTGCAACGCCAATGGTAACACAACAGCTCACCGCCGTCAGTGACTGCTGCAACGCCAATGGTAACACAACAGCTCACCGCCGTCAGTGACTGCTGCAACGCCAATGGTAACACAACAGCTCACCGCCGTCAGTGACTGCTGCAACGCCAGTACGATACGAGTTTTCTGCAATAATGGAAACTCTTCTTTAAATACAGTGGAACCTCCCTGGCCTTATAAGACCTTCAAAACCCATTCAAAATGAGGTCTTATAAGGGAGGGGTCTTAAAGGGAGGGGTCTTATTAGGAAGGGGTCTTGTAGGGAGGGGTCTTAAAGGGAGGGGTCTTATAAGGAAGGGGTCTTATAAGGGAAGGGTCTTATAAGGGAGGGGTCTTATAAGGGAGGTAGTTTTAATACTTACAAAGAAGGGCAATGTCTCAGAGAAGTGGGTCTTATGTGGGAGGGAGTCTTATAATGGGAGGTCTTATAAAGGAGGTTCCACTTTACTGTCTTTAGTCTTTTGACTGACACACAAGCTGGGAGGTTTGTGTATGGGCTCTTAGTGCTGCAGTCTGGAGGAACTGGTGGTCTCTAAGAACCTCCGTCTGGAGGAACTGATGGTCTCTAAGAACCTCCGTCTGGAGGAACTGGTGGTCTCTAAGGACCTCCATCTGGAGGAACTGGTGGTCTCTAAGGACCTCCGTCTGGAGGAACTGGTGGTCTCTAAGGACCTCCGTCTGGAGGAACTGGTGGTCTCTAAGGACCTCCGTCTGGAGGAACTGGTGGTCTCTAAGGACCTCCGTCTGGAGGAACTGGTGGTCTCTAAGGACCTCCGTCTGGAGGAACTGGTGGTCTCTAAGGACCTCCGTCTGGAGGAACTGGTGGTCTCTAAGGACCTCCGTCTGGAGGAACTGGTGGTCTCTTAAGGACCTCCGTCTGGAGGAACTGGTGGTCTCTACCTCCGTCTGGAGGAACTGGTGGTCTCTTAGGACCTTTTTCCAATGCAAACTGTCCTAAAATCATTGCAAAGATGCCTCTCAATTATTAGCAAATCTGAGCCAAACTTTACAGAAAAGCAGAGCTCTGTCTCTTTATCTATATGGAAGTCAAGGTTGTTCAAAAATGACTATCACACGCATGCAAGCAAGCATGCACGCACGCACACACATACACAGGCATGGACACAAACACAAACACAAAACACACAGACAGACACACACACACACTGACACAGAGCTACGGAATTACTCAGAAACGTACCATATTTTTCGGACTATTGGCCACTGCAACAACCATGCTTTGCTAGAGTGAATGCCCTTGGTAGATGCCTGAGTAATGACCAAACAAGGGAGTAACTCTCGCCAATAACCCTATTTGAGGCCACTGAATGGCTGCCTTTCGCAAGAGTGAATGCCCTTTTCAGTACTGACCAACACGGGATTCACTCTCACTGTCAAGGGCGGTAATAACCCTAGTTGCAGTGGCCAATAAGACCTCATTTTGGATGATTCTTTAAGGTCTTAAAGGGAGGTTCCACTGTATAAGGAGCACCCCTCAATTTTTACACGAAAATCAGATTTTGTTGTGGTATTTTCTTACTACATTGTTGTTCACATTATAAGGCGCAGGGGTCTAGGTCTGGGGGAAGAGTATCGCCCTATAGTCCGCCGAAAAATATGGTAATTATGTGCTGAAGGAAGTCCCATGTTTGACTCTCGTTGGTTTGGTACTTTTATAGTCAAAGAGGCGTCTGTGAAATTTGGGTTGCTCCCACAAATGGAGAGCGCGTCGCAGCCAGAGGCGCGTCTCAGAAATAAAGATAGCCCAGATCAAGCATTAAAGGGAGCTCTGCAATCTCCTACAAGAAAACACTGACCTGGTTTCTGCATAGGTGGCGTCCTCATTGATACCGATGTTGAAGAGGGTGGGGCACACGGAGATCTCCTGGCCCTGCTGCAGCTCTGGGGGCAACTGGCCGAACTGATGCTCTACTATAGGGATGTGAACACACAGCTGGTGTCTGGAAAATAGCGCGTACATCAACTTAGGACACACACACTCACGCAGATAGACAGACAGACAGACACACACACACACACACAAACAGAGAGACACACACACACACAGAGACACACAGAGACACACACAGAGACACACACACAGAGACACACACAGAGACACACACACACACACACACACACAGACACACAATCTCTGGGGGCAACTGGCTGAACTGATGCTCTACTATAGGGATGTGAACACACAGCTGGTGTCTGGAAAATAGCGCGTACATCAACTTAGGACACACACACTCACGCAGATAGACAGACAGACAGACACACACACACACACAAACAGAGAGACACACACACACACAGAGACACACAGAGACACACACAGAGACACACACACACAGACACACACACACACACACACAGACACACACAGACACACAATCTCTGGGGGCAACTGGCTGAACTGATGCTCTACTAAGGGAGGTGAACACACAGCTGGTGTCTGGAAAATAGAACATACACTCAAACACATACATACAATGGAAACACCCAAACGCCCACTTAAAAACCGTAAATATTTCGAATTCTTTTTCGCATACACCCAGCCACGGACACACTCACATAGACAGACAGACAGACACACACATAAACACGTACAATCTCTGGGGACAATGTCTAGAAAATAGTGCATACATGAACATAAGACACACACGGAAACAGACAGGCAGACACACACGGAGACAGACAGACAGACACACATGGAAACAGACAGACAGACACACACGGAAACAGACAGGCAGACACACACGGAGACAGACAGACAGACACACACGGAAACAGACAGGCAGACACACACGGAAACAGACAGGCAGACACACACAGAAACAGACAGGCAGACACACACGGAGACAGACAGACAGACACACACGGAAACAGACAGGCAGACACACACGGAAACAGACAGGCAGACACACACGGAAACAGACAGGCAGACACACACGGAAACAGACAGGCAGACACACACGGAAACAGACAGGCAGACACACACGGAAACAGACAGGCAGACACACACGGAAACAGACAGGCAGACACACACACGGAAACAGACAGGCAGACACACACGGAAACAGACAGGCAGACACACACACGGAAACAGACAGGCAGACACACACACACATCCGTAAACAACTGGCTGAACTGATTCTCCATATATGGCTACTACAAAGAACACCTTTTGCAAGAGTGAATGCCCTTGGTGGGTGGGGGAAGATGGTTGAATACTGACCAAACATGGGAATAACTCTCACCAATAACCCTATTTGAGGCCACTTAATGGCTGCCTTTTGCAAGAGAGAATACCCTTTTGGATACTGATCAACAAGGGCTTAACTCTTGCCGTCAAGGGTGTTAACTCATTCAACACTGGCCGATTGCTTCCCTTTACAACCGTTCAACACGAATGTACGCTATAGCGTACATAGCGTTTAACCATTCACAATTCCGCGAAGCCATGCAACCCAAACCGGTATAGAAATGTTCCTCTACGGTCCCTTAATAGTTTTCAACCAATGAAATCACTTCCAGTCTATTTTTAGTACCGCAATGAATGCAAATGAATCACTACCCCTCTCTTCGTCTTCTTTGTCATGCTTTTTTAAAAATCTGCTAATAATAAAAATTTTACTTTGGAATTATAACATAAGCTAGCTTTTATTATTATAAACAATACCACAAATATTCAAAACTGTGCGGTTAAGAATTATTTTTAAAATAATTTTTATGTAATGATGCAAACATGCCTAGTGTGGAACGCTTGTACATTAGTGTTGAGTTTTATTAATTCTGATCGCTTCTTGAAAAGTCGGGACTTTACTGGTTTCGTACTGCCTCCGGGCATTGCCTCCAGTATTGTTCCCACCATACTTGTATTTACAAATGTCCCATATGTGTCTGATTCAGACCAAGAGGACGTAAAACTCCATTTTCGCTCGCTGATCGCTTCTCGGCCTTTTGGCTAAGACAGTGATTCAGGAACATAAATTTTTGTTTATACCCTGGTTGGTTTGTTCAGCCCGTCGTACATGGCGAAAGCCGATAGGCGATGTTAAACTGAAGTTCCACTAGTGTTGAGAGAGTTAATAATCCTAGTTGCAGTGGCCAACAGGGATGTCAACACACAGCCCATGTCTGGAGAAGGAAAACAAACAGTTCAAATAATTGTGATGGTAATCTAAGCCTCACATTCACAGCCATTCTAGGTTCAAGGTTTTCATTCCCCAAAGTCCTTTGAGGTACATAGAAACATGAGCAGAAGAAGACATCTTTTGGAGAAAGAAAAAGAAAGAAACAGAGAGGAAGGAAGGAATGGAAAGGCAATACAAGCTTTACTAACATTCAACAACTGCACAGTCCAAGAAACTTCCAATCACTTCATTTCATAATAATAGCTTTGTTAATTCTAATACTTCAGTAGATTTTTGTTCTGGTAATTGTTGATGATGTATGTGTTGATTCATGTGTGAGTGTAGGAGGGAGTGACAGAAGGAACTGTGGAATGGAGGGATGCCACAGGGAAACACAATATGGTACAACATTTTGTTCTGGTAATTGTTGATGATATATGTGTTGATTCATGTGTGAGTGTAGGAGGGTGTGACAGAAGGAACTGTGGAATGGAGGGATGCCACAGGGAAACACAATATGGTACAACATTTTGTTCTGGTAATTGTTGATGATGTATGTGTTGATTCGTGTGTGAGTGTAGGAGGGAGTGACAGAAGGAACTGTGGAATGGAGGGATGCCACAGGGAAATAAAATATGTTACAACATTTTTTTCTACAAGAAACACATTTCCAAACAGAAAATACTTATTTACCTGTTGAAATCAGGATGGGGTCCATCTTTAATGTGGCTGAAAACATACACAAACAACAAAATGTTCAGAAGAGGGGGGAGTAAAGGTCACAACCTGGAACTAAACCCTTTGACTGCCACCAACGTAACACGTACTGACCTGATGACATCACTGATGACGTCATCAGATGAAGAGGAGTAACCCTGATACACTGTTTTTTGCTCTAACACAGTCAAGAGAGTAATATCCCCAGACCATTTTGCCAGATTGGCTCTATCAGTTGTCTTTTTTGTGGCATGATTTGCCCAATGGTTTTTTCTTTAATTTTCTCTGGCAGTCAGGGGGTTAATAGTTCTCCTATGTGCACAGTAAGGTTAAGAAACACAAGAAAAAGTGGACTGCATTTGATGGGCTACAAGGCGCGCCTCATTACAAGGTGCAACCCCCACATTGTACACATTTGATGGGCTACAAGGCGCGCCTCATTACAAGGTGCAACACCCACATTGTACACATTTGATGGGCTACAAGGCACGCCTCATTACAAGGTGCAACACCCACATTGTACACATTTGATGGGCTACAAGGCGCGCCTCATTACAAGGTGCAACACCCACATTGTACACATTTGATGGGCTACAAGGCGCGCCTCATTACAAGGTGCAACACCCACATTGTACACATTTTATGGGCTACAAGGCGCGCCTCATTACAAGGTGCAACACCCACATTGTACACATTTTATGGGCTACAAGGCGCGCCTCATTATGAGGTGCAACACCCACATTTTACACATTTGATGGGCTACAAGGCACGCCTCATTACAAGGTGCAACACCCACATTGTACACATTTTATGGGCTACAAGGCACGCCTCATTACAAGGTGCAACACCCACATTGTACACATTTTATGGGCTACAAGGCACGCCTCATTACAAGGTGCAACACCCACATTGTACACATTTGATGGGCTACAAGGCGCGCCTCATTACAAGGTGCAACACCCACATTGTACACATTTGATGGGCTACAAGGCGCGCCTCATTACAAGGTGCAACCCCCACATTGTACACATTTGATGGGCTACAAGGCGCGCCTCATTACAAGGTGCAACCCCCACATTGTACACATTTGATGGGCTACAAGGCGCGCCTCATTACAAGGTGCAACACCCACATTCTACACATTTGATGGGCTACAAGGCACGCCTCATTACAAGGTGCAACACCCACATTGTACACATTTGATGGGCTACAAGGCGCGCCTCATTACAAGGTGCAACACCCACATTGTACACATTTGATGGGCTACAAGGCGCGCCTCATTACAAGGCGCAACACCCACATTGTACACATTTTATGGGCTACAAGGCGCGCCTCATTACAAGGTGCAACACCCACATTGTACACATTTGATGGGCTACAAGGCGCGCCTCATTACAAGGTGCAACACCCACATTGTACACATTTTATGGGCTACAAGGCACGCCTCATTACAAGGTGCAACACCCACATTGTACACATTTTATGGGCTACAAGGCGCGCCTCATTACAAGGTGCAACCCCCACATTGTACACATTTTATGGGCTACAAGGCGCGCCTCATTACAAGGTGCAACACCCACATTGTACACATTTTATGGGCTACAAGGCGCGCCTCATTACAAGGTGCAACACCCACATTGTACACATTTTATGGGCTACAAGGCGCGCCTCATTACAAGGTGCAACACCCACATTGTACACATTTGATGGGCTACAAGGCGCGCCTCATTACAAGGTGCAACACCCACATTGTACACATTTGATGGGCTACAAGGCGCGCCTCATTACAAGGTGCAACACCCACATTGTACACATTTTATGGGCTACAAGGCGCGCCTCATTACAAGGTGCAACACCCACATTGTACACATTTGATGGGCTACAAGGCACGCCTCATTACAAGGTGCAACACCCACATTGTACACATTTGATGGGCTACAAGGCGCGCCTCATTACAAGGTGCAACACCCACATTGTACACATTTGATGGGCTACAAGGCGCGCCTCATTACAAGGTGCAACACCCACATTGTACACATTTGATGGGCTACAAGGCGCGCCTCATTATGAGGTGCAACACCCACATTGTACACATTTGATGGGCTACAAGGCGCGCCTCATTACAAGGTGCAACACCCACATTGTACACATTTGATGGGCTACAAGGCGCGCCTCATTACAAGGTGCAACACCCACATTGTACACATTTGATGGGCTACAAGGCGCGCCTCATTACAAGGTGCAACACCCACATTGTACACATTTGATGGGCTACAAGGCGCGCCTCATTACAAGGTGCAACACCCACATTGTACACATTTGATGGGCTACAAGGCGCGCCTCATTATGAGGTGCAACACCCACATTGTACACATTTTATGGGCTACAAGGCGCGCCTCATTACAAGGTGCAACACCCACATTGTACACATTTGATGGGCTACAAGGCGCGCCTCATTACAAGGTGCAACACCCACATTGTACACATTTTATGGGCTACAAGGCGCGCCTCATTACAAGGTGTAACACCCACATTGTACACATTTGATGGGCTACAAGGCGCGCCTCATTATAAGGTGCAACACCCACATTGTACACATTTTATGGGCTACAAGGCGCGCCTCATTACAAGGTGCAACACCCACATTTTACACATTTGATGGGCTACAAGGCGCGCCTCATTACAAGGTGCAACACCCACATTTTACACATTTGATGGGCTACAAGGCGCGCCTCATTACAAGGTGCAACCCCCACATTTTACACATTTTGATTTCGTTATTATAATTTCTTACTATATTATTAGTCACATTATAAGACACAGGGGTCTCAGCCTAGGAAAAAAAGTATCGCCGTATAGTCCGTAAAATTCGGTACTCAAGGCATAGTCAATGTATAGTCAATGCATAGTCAATGTATACTCAATGCATAGTCAATGCATAGTCAATGTATAGTCAAGGCATAGTCAATGCATAGTCAATGCATAGTCAATGTATAGTCAATGTATAGTCAATGTATAGTCAATGCATAGTCAATGTATAGTCAATGCATAGTCAATGTATGTAACTTTTGCTGCATACTACCTGGTCCGTTTCTTTGACAGAGTTAGTCAGTAGTCGCGACAATAAAATGCTTAAGTGATTATGATGTGTTATATTCAAGACTCGCTATGAAGAAAAAGGACACAAATCCCCTAACATTTATACAGAGCTCCGACATCCTTTGGCAATCACTTTTTTGTAACTTCAGCAGTGTACAAGCCTAAGCAAACTATCTATAATTAAAAAAAAGACACATGATCTATAATCTCAAGTTAATGGTGGTTACTAGCTTGCAGGAAATTAACCCTTTCGCCGCCGATGTCGCATTTCTGCACCAAACTGACTTAACACCCATGTCACTAAAAAGCATGAAATTAGGATCCATTACCCAATGACATTGTGTTGTTAATTTTGGGAGAAAAGGAAAGGCCCTATTAGATACATGTTCGCATTATTGCAGACCCAATGTTTCTTTACCCAGATATGTTTGACAAACATTTTTGGCTAAAAAATGACTGGCGGTGAAAGGGTTAAGTTATGTCCCGAGATCTTCATTCTCAATCATCCTTACTTGCATTCCCTTCACACTGTTTCAGTGAATAGTTTTCTCCTTGTTCAAATTTTCCCTTGAAGTCAGTACACCCAGGGAGCACTCTTTCCTTCACTCTTCAACCCTATTCGACTTGCATGTTGTCAGTAGTACACTGCATTATAAGGCATTACTGTCAGAGCAGCGTTCCTACCTTCCTTCACTCTTCCACCCTATTCGACTTGCATGTTGTCAGTAGTACACTGCATTATAAGGCATTACTGTCAGAGCAGCGTTCCTACCTTCCTTCACTCTTCCACCCTATTCGACTTGCATGTTGTCAGTAGTACACTGCATTATAAGGCATTACTGTCAGAGCAGCGTTCCTACCTTCCTTCACTCTTCCACCCTATTCGACTTGCATGTTGTCAGTAGTACACTGCATTATAAGGCATTACTGTCAGAGCAGCGTTCCTACCTTCCTTCACTCTTCCACCCTATTCGACTTGCATGTTGTCAGTAGTACACTGCATTACAAGGCGTTACTGTCAGAGCAGCGTTCCTACCTTCCTTCACTCTTCCACCCTATTCGACTTGCATGTTGTCAGTAGTACACTGCATTATAAGGCGTTACTGTCAGAGCAGCGTTCCTACCTTCCTTCACTCTTCCACCCTATTCGACTTGCATGTTGTCAGTAGTACACTGCATTATAAGGCATTACTGTCAGAGCAGCGTTCCTACCTTCCTTCAACCTTCTCCTTGCATGTTGTCAGTAGTACACTGCATTACAAACAGCGTTCCTACCTTCCTTCACTCTTCCACCCTATTCGACTTGCATGTTGTCACAATTACACCTCAACCCTATTCGACTTGCATGTTGTCACAATTACACCTCAACCCTATTCGACTTGCATGTTGTCACAATTACACCTCAACCCTATTCGACTTGCATGTTGTCACAATTACACCTCAACCCTATTCGACTTGCATGTTGTCACAATTACAGTTCAACCCTACTGTCCTCGCATGTTGTCACAATTACACCTCAACCCTACTGTCCTTGCATGTTGTCACAATTACACTTCAACCCTGTTCGACTTGCATGTTGTCACACTGCATTACAAGGCATTACTGTCAGAGCAGAGCTCCTACCTTCGTTCACTCTTCAACACTATTCTCCTTGCATGTTGTCACAATTACACTTCAACCCTGTTCACTGTCACACTACATTACAAGGCATTACTGTCAGAGCAGAGCTCCTACCTTCGTTCACTCTTCAACACTATTCTCCTTGCATGTTGTCACAATTACACTTCAACCCTGTTCACTGTCACACTACATTACAAGGCATTACTGTCAGAGCAGAGCTCCTACCTTCGTTCACTCTTCAACACTATTCTCCTTGCATGTTGTCACAATTACACTTCAACCCTGTTCACTGTCACACTGCATTACAAGGCATTACTGTCAGAGCAGAGCTCCTACCTTCGTTCACTCTTCAACACTATTCTCCTCGCATGTTGTCACAATTACACTTCAACACTACTCTACTTGCTGGTCGTTCACAGCTATGGCCGGATCCTCTTCACTTTCTTTCCCTCTCTTTCTCTCCCTCTCTTTCTCTCCCTCTCTTTCTCTCCTTCACCTTCCCATGTGGACAGAGGGCTCTGTGTCCTGCTCCCCGCCAGACAGCACAAACTTCACGGAGACGAAGCGCAGGTCGTTCACAGCCATATCTTCACTCTTTCTCTCCCTCTCTTTCTCTCCCTCTCCTTCTCACCCCTACCTTCCCATGTGGACAGAGGGCTCTGTGTCCTGCTCCCCGCCAGACAGCACAAACTTCAGGGAAATGAAGCGCAGGTCGTTCACAGCCACGGCCATGTCCTCTATCATGCCCAGTTCGTCCCCGTAGCAGCTGAGCAGGCCCTCAAACTGCACCAGCAGCCCGCAGTGCACCAGCTGCTGCATCACCTCAGCGTTGGACAGGACTCCGCGCTCCACCATGCCGCACACCCCGGCCACCAGAGCGCAGATCTGAACGACAACAGCAAATAAGTAAGTACTGTGGGGATACCGGGGGGGGGGGGGGGGGGGGGGGGGGGGGGGGGGGGGGGGGGGGGGGGGGGGGGGGGTTCTGTGCTTGTAACTTCCTCTAATCTGTCACTCTCTTTGACTCTGTCTTTTACCTTTGCTTACTGTCATCTACTACTATCTTTCTGCCTTACTGGTCCATTCTCCTGCCTTTTTTTTTTCTCCAAAGAAACGCTTTCAAAAAGATTTCCTCCAGCCGAAGTCAGACTTGCTGGGCCTAACTATTTCAAATTTGTTCGCATAACATGAAACGGCACACATTTTGATGCTACCAAAAAACCCAGAATACATCTACATCAACTGAACCCTCTGGGCACTACGTAAAAGTTAAAAATGTAAGCTAAAAGACAGGCGTAAAATTGAAGACTGCAGAAACGTCAACCGGTACAGTGGTACCCCTCTAATAAGACGCTCGCAAATGCCACTTCTCCTCACATACGACCGATTTTTTTTCTCCCGAACACATTCCACTATATATCCTATGCCGCAAATACGACTTTTCCTGAGTTCCGACTTACGACCCGATTTCAGGGGTTGAGATGCGACCACAATCTTATCTTTTTGCAGTCAAGTTCGTGCAAATCGATCTCTCGATGAAAAGCAGACGAACTCGTGATCGAAAGTCATGGCAACGGGTCCGATGGCAACTTCGATGACCCGTGTTGCACTCACACACAAACTACACATAACAGTACAGACCTAATCTTCGCCATAACGGACCTACTAAATACTGGATTATGCACAACGACACAACACAACACAAAACATGACAAAGTAACGCTCTGGCAGTTCATTTTTAGTCAGTTTGCACACACAGAACTTTTACCGCGCATACAACTCAGCTGACAAAATGGCGCCGCATACACCGCAGATACGAAATCACGGCAAACGCTAATGTACCAGCTGCTTTCATTTATCGGATTTTGTGAGTTGTTTGCATTCAGCGAGAGTTGTAGTGCACACACTAACGCCGATTTATCAGTCTGATAGCAGAAAGGAGCTGCTTTTCAACTTTTTTTTTTGTAAAGTGAAACCATTCTGATTCACTGAGTTCCAACTTATGGAGTATGACCGATCACCAAGTTTCAACTTGGAAGTTGACTTCGCATTTACGTGTGCACAGAGTTCGTAAAGATCAACACGATCGCGACTGTTTCAGTTCACACTTTGATCATAAACTGCTCAGTGATGACACATGTGCATAAAAGTGGTGAAATTTAGTGGTCAGATCGTGATATGGCTGATTAAATTCTTCAATTTCGACATGAGAACGGTTCGTTTTTACCGAGATTGACGATGTCTACACGCACAGGTGACAACCAGCATAAAAAAAATTTTTAATGGATTCGGGGAAATCCGCGTATGGCGACACGGAAAAGATGCTTGGTCCTCTAATAAGACCACCCCTCAGATAAGACTTTTTTTTCACTGCACTTTCAAGGTCTTATTAGAGGGGTACCACTGTACTTCTTACTTTCACTGTTCATCTCTCATACAAACATTTGACTGGGAAACCTATACACGTTTAGAAAGAAGAAAGCTTGAATTTTGCAATGAAAGTAAAGAAAACAACTTGCCTTGAATATGGTGACAGCAGTAATCCAGTAAAGCACTTTCACTATGGCTGCAACTAACCCCACCCCACCCCCATCCCACGATGATCTGTCACTGCTAATCGTGTCAGACATCACAAAACCATGCAGTCGAACCCTTTTCCTTGACTTTGCAACACGAATACAAGCCTAATGACCTTCCTAGTCTCCATCAGAGTAGCTATCGGCAACATACTCATCCTCATCCTCACAATCACTACTTTCATCACTCATTTTCACACAAAGAAATGCAAACCGATCAATAAAAATAGATTCAGACAGCCGGAAGTCGAAATACGAGTGCTACGAGCTTTCTGATTGTTTAACTGTATTCGCTTATTGGATTGGCCAAAGTTCAGCGCAAAATATGAACTGAGCCCCGATCGTGGCCCACCATGCTCGTCTGGGGGAGCCCCGATCGTGGCCCACCATGCCCGTCTGGGGGAGCCCCGATCGTGGCCCAGAGGGTTAAACTACACTGTAAACAACTGGGGAAAATAAATGTCTGCATCATAAGAAAGAAGGAATATACTCACAGCATGTGAATCCACAATGTCTCGTCTGTACTTGATCTCATGCATCTTCTGAATGCTGTCCTTATTTTCCTGCAATTTAATCAATCCAGTTCATTGTCATGCACATGCATAATAATACCCAACGCATTCCAGTTATTTAATCAAACCAGTTCATTGTCATGCACATGCACAATAATACCTAACGCATTCCAGTTATTTAATCAATCAAGTTCATTGTCATGCACATGCACAATAATACCCAACGCATTCCAGTTATCTAATCATAATAATACCTAACGCATTCCAGTTATTTAATCAATCCAGTTCATTGTCATGCACATGCACAATAATACCTAACGCATTCCAGTTATTTAATCAATCCAGTTCATTGTCATGCACATGCACAATAATACCTAACGCATTCCAGTTATTTAATCAAACCAGTTCATTGTCATGCACATGCACAATAATACCTAACGCATTCCAGTTATTTAATCAAACCAGTTCATTGTCATGCACAATAATACCCAACGCATTCCAGTTATTTAATCAATCAAGTTCATTGTCATGCACAATAATACCCAACGCATTCCAGTTATTTAATCAATCCGGTTCATTGTCATGCACATGCACAATAATACCTAACGCATTCCAGTTATTTAATCAATCCGGTTCATTGTCATGCACATGCACAATAATACCTAACGCATTCCAGTTATTTAATCAATCCGGTTCATTGTCATGCACATGCACAATAATACCTAACGCATTCCAGTTATTTAATCAATCCAGTTCATTGTCATGCACATGCACAATAATACCTAACGCATTCCAGTTATTTAATCAAACCAGTTCATTGTCATGCACATGCACAATAATACCTAACGCATTCCAGTTATTTAATCAATCCAGTTCATTGTCATGCACATGCACAATAATACCCAACGCATTCCAGTTATTTAATCATCAAGTTCATTGTCATGCACATGCACAATAATACCCAACGCATTCCAGTTATTTAATCAATCCAGTTCATTGTCATGCACATGCACAATAATACCCAACGCATTCCAGTTATTTAATCAAACCAGTTCATTGTCATGCACATGCACAATAATACCTAACGCATTCCAGTTATTTAATCCAGCCAGTTCATTGTCATGCACATGCACAATAATACCCAACGCATTCCAGTTATTTAATCAATCAAGTTCATTGTCATGCACATGTACAATAATACCCAACGCATTCCAGTTATTTAGAACCCATTCGCCCCGAGCCACCTTTAAAAAATATTTCAAAGATTCTAAGGCCACGAGGGACTCTAGTTTCCTAGTATCCCCCCAAACGTATTATCATCAATATTGTAATCCTTGTTGCTTCGGTTGTTATCATTTTATCACATACTGTGATACTAATAAGGAAGGCGGAGAAGAGAGAGATCTTGGTGGACACTAAATCATCAACATCATCATTATCATCATAATCATCATCATGATCATGATCATGATCATCATTCACCATGATCATCATCATCATTACCACCATGATCATCATCATCATTATCACCATAATCAACATTCACCACATTGATCATCATCACCATGATCATCATCACCATGCTCATCATCATCATTATCACCATAATCATCATCACCATGATCATCATCATCACCATGATCATTATCACCATGATCATCATCACCATGATCATCATCACCATGATCATTATTACCATGATCATCATCACCACCATCATCACCATGATCATCATCATGATCATCATCATGATCATCATCACCATGATCAACATCATCATTATCACCATGATCATCATCACCATGATCATCATCACCATGATCAACATCATCACCACCATGATCATCATCACCACCATGATCAACATCATCACCACCACCATAATCATTATCACCATCATCATTACCACCATGATCATCATCATTATCACCATGATCATCATCATTATCACCACCATGATCATCATCATTATCACCATGATCACCACCATCATCATTATCATCACCATGATCATCATAATCATTATCACCATGATCAACATCATCATTATCACCATGATCATCATCATCATTATCACCATGATCAACATCATCATTATCACCATGATCAACATCATCATTATCACCACCATGATCATCATTATCACCATGATCATCATCATCATTACCACCACCATGATCATCATCATCATCATTATCACCATCATCATTATCACCATGATCATCATCATTATTATCACCATCATCATTATCACCACCATGATCATCATCATCATTATTACCATCATTATCACTATGATCATCTTCATCATTATCACCACCATCATGATCATCATCACCACCACCATAATCATCATCATCATCACCATGATCATCACCACCACCACCATGATCATCATCATCACCACCATGATCATCATCGCCACCACCATGATCATTATCACCATGATCATCATCACCATGATCATCATCACCATCATTATCACCATGATCATCATCACCATGATCATCATCACCATGATCAACACCACCACCACCATGATCATCATCACCACCACCATGATCATCATCATCACCACCATGATCATCATCACCACCACCATGATCATTATCACCATGATCATCATCACCATGATCATCACCACCATCATTATCACCATGATCATCATCACCACCACCACGATCATCATCATCATCACACCACCATCATCATCATCACCACCATGATCATCATATCACACATGATCATCATCACCATGATCATCACCACCATCATTATCACCATGATCATCATCACCACCACCATGATCATCATCATCACCACCATGATCATCATCACCACCACCATGATCATTATCACCATGATCATCATCACCATGATTATCACCACCATCATTATCACCATGATCATCATCACCACCACCATGATCATCATCATCACCACCATGATCATCATCACCACCACCATGATCATTATCACCATGATCATCACCACCATCATTATCACCATGATCATCATCATCACCACCATGATCATCATCATCACCACCATGATCATCATCACCACCACCATGATCATTATCACCATGATCATCACCACCATCATTATCACCATGATCATCATCATCAACACCATGATCATCATCATGATCATCATCAACACATACCATGATGGTAAGGAAGGTCAGGAATAGGGAGATCTTAGTGGACACCAAATCATCTTCATCATCATCATCACCATCATCGTCATCATCATCACCACCATGATCATGATCATCATCATTATCGTCGTCATCATCACAATCACCATGATCATGATTATCACCATCATCATCACCATCATCACCACCACCGTCATCATCATCACCACCATGATCATCATCATCATCACCATTATCATCATTATCACCATCATCATCATGATACTCATGATTATCGTCATCATCATCACAATCACCATTATCATCACCATCACCACCACCACCACCATCATCTCCATCATCATCATCATCATCATCACCATGACCATCATCACCATGACAATCATCGCCATGACCATCATCACCATGACCATCATCACCATCATCAACACATACCATGATGGTAAGGAAGGTGAGGAAGAGGGAGATCTTGGCGGACACCAAATCATCATCATCATCAACACCATCATCATCACCATCATCATCACCATGGTCATCACCACCATCATCATCACCATCATCATCATCATCATCATCACCAACACCACATACCATGATGGTGAGGAAGAGGGAGATCTTGGCAGACACCAGGTCCACAAAGGCCTGCAGTTTGAGGGCCCCCTCCTTCACCTCACCATCACCATCATCATCATCATCATCATCATCACATCATCATCATCATCATCATCATCATCACCATCATCATCATCATCACCAACACACCACATACCATGATGGTGAGGAAGAGGGAGATCTTGGCAGACACCAGGTCCACAAAGGCCTGCAGTTTGAGGGCCCCCTCCTTCACCTCACCATCATCATCATCATCATCATCATCACCATGACCATCATCATCATCATCATCATCATCATCATCATCACCATCATCATCATCACCATCATCATCATCATCACCAACACCACATACCATGATGGTGAGGAAGAGGGAGATCTTGGCAGACACCAGGTCCACAAAGGCCTGCAGTTTGAGGGCCCCCTCCTTCACCTCATCATCACCATCATCACCATCATCATCACCATCATCACCATGACCATCTTCATCATCATCATCATCATCATCACCATGACCGTCATCATCATCATCATCATCATCACCATCAACATCAACACCACATACCATGATGGTGAGGAAGGTGAGGAAGAGGGAGATCTTGGCAGACACCAGATCCACAAAGGCCTGCAGTTTGAGGGCCCCCTCCTTCACCTCCTGGCGCCACAGGTCTGGGGCCGACCCCTTCAGCCCATCCACCAGAGACACCAGGCACACCACGGCCGCCTCCAGGTTCAGCCGGGTCACCTCCTGTCAGGGAACACAGTGGATCATACTGTACACTGTCCTCCAGGGTCACCTCCTGTCAGGGAACACAGTGGATCATACTGTACACTGTCCTCCAGGGTCACCTCCTGTCAGGGAACACAGTGGATCATACTGTACACTGTCCTCCATGTTCTCCTCCTGTCAGGGAACACAGTGGATCATACTGTACACTGTCCTCCATGTTCTCCTCCTGTCAGGGAACACAGTGGATCATACTGTACACTGTCCTCCATGTTCTCCTCCTGTCAGGGAACACAGTGGATCATACTGTACACTGTCCTCCAGGGTCACCTCCTGTCAGGGAACACAGTGGATCATACTGTACACTGTCCTCCAGGGTCACCTCCTGTCAGGGAACACAGTGGATCATACTGTACACTGTCCTCCAGGGTCACCTCCTGTCAGGGAACACAGTGGATCATACTGTACACTGTCCTCCAGGGTCACCTCCTGTCAGGGAACACAGTGGATCATACTGTACACTGTCCTCCATGTTCTCCTCCTGTCAGGGAACACAGTGGATCATACTGTACACTGTCCTCCAGGGTCACCTCCTGTCAGGGAACACAGTGGATCATACTGTACACTGTCCTCCATGTTCTCCTCCTGTCAGGGAACACAGTGGATCATACTGTACACTGTCCTCCAGGTTCACCTCCTGTCAGGGAACACAGTGGATCATACTGTACACTGTCCTCCATGTTCTCCTCCTGTCAGGGAACACAGTGGATCATACTGTACACTGTCCTCCATGTTCTCCTCCTGTCAGGGAACACAGTGGATCATACTGTACACTGTCCTCCAGGGTCACCTCCTGTCAGGGAACACAGTGGATCATACTGTACACTGTCCTCCATGTTCTCCTCCTGTCAGGGAACACAGTGGATCATACTGTACACTGTCCTCCAGGGTCACCTCCTGTCAGGGAACACAGTGGATCATACTGTACACTGTCCTCCAGGGTCACCTCCTGTCAGGGAACACAGTGGATCATACTGTACACTGTCCTCCATGTTCTCCTCCTGTCAGGGAACACAGTGGATCATACTGTACACTGTCCTCCAGGGTCACCTCCTGTCAGGGAACACAGTGGATCATACTGTACACTGTCCTCCATGTTCTCCTCCTGTCAGGGAACACAGTGGATCATACTGTACACTGTCCTCCATGTTCTCCTCCTGTCAGGGAACACAGTGGATCATACTGTACACTGTCCTCCAGGGTCACCTCCTGTCAGGGAACACAGTGGATCATACTGTACACTGTCCTCCATGTTCTCCTCCTGTCAGGGAACACAGTGGATCATACTGTACACTGTCCTCCAGGGTCACCTCCTGTCAGGGAACACAGTGGATCATACTGTACACTGTCCTCCATGTTCTCCTCCTGTCAGGGAACACAGTGGATCATACTGTACACTGTCCTCCAGGGTCACCTCCTGTCAGGGAACACAGTGGATCATACTGTACACTGTCCTCCAGGGTCACCTCCTGTCAGGGAACACAGTGGATCATACTGTACACTGTCCTCCAGGGTCACCTCCTGTCAGGGAACACAGTGGATCATACTGTACACTGTCCTCCAGGGTCACCTCCTGTCAGGGAACACAGTGGATCATACTGTACACTGTCCTCCATGTTCTCCTCCTGTCAGGGAACACAGTGGATCATACTGTACACTGTCCTCCATGTTCTCCTCCTGTCAGGGAACACAGTGGATCATACTGTACACTGTCCTCCAGGGTCACCTCCTGTCAGGGAACACAGTGGATCATACTGTACACTGTCCTCCATGTTCTCCTCCTGTCAGGGAACACAGTGGATCATACTGTACACTGTCCTCCAGGGTCACCTCCTGTCAGGGAACACAGTGGATCATACTGTACACTGTCCTCCAGGGTCACCTCCTGTCAGGGAACACAGTGGATCATACTGTACACTGTCCTCCATGTTCTCCTCCTGTCAGGGAACACAGTGGATCATACTGTACACTGTCCTCCATGTTCTCCTCCTGTCAGGGAACACAGTGGATCATACTGTACACTGTCCTCCAGGTTCACCTCCTGTCAGGGAACACAGTGGATCATACTGTACACTGTCCTCCAGGTTCTCCTCCTGTCAGGGAACACAGTGGATCATACTGTACACTGTCCTCCATGTTCTCCTCCTGTCAGGGAACACAGTGGATCATACTGTACACTGTCCTCCAGGGTCTCCTCCTGTCAGGGAACACAGTGGATCATACTGTACACTGTCCTCCAGGGTCACCTCCTGTCAGGGAACACAGTGGATCATACTGTACACTGTCCTCCAGGGTCACCTCCTGTCAGGGAACACAGTGGATCATACTGTACACTGTCCTCCAGGTTCTCCTCCTGTCAGGGAACACAGTGGATCATACTGTACACTGTCCTCCATGTTCTCCTCCTGTCAGGGAACACAGTGGATCATACTGTACACTGTCCTCCAGGTTCTCCTCCTGTCAGGGAACACAGTGGATCATACTGTACACTGTCCTCCAGGGTCACCTCCTGTCAGGGAACACAGTGGATCATACTGTACACTGTCCTCCAGGTTCACCTCCTGTCAGGGAACACAGTGGATCATACTGTACACTGTCCTCCAGGGTCACCTCCTGTCAGGGAACACAGTGGATCATACTGTACACTGTCCTCCAGGGTCACCTCCTGTCAGGGAACACAGTGGATCATACTGTACACTGTCCTCCAGGTTCTCCTCCTGTCAGGGAACACAGTGGATCATACTGTACACTGTCCTCCATGTTCTCCTCCTGTCAGGGAACACAGTGGATCATACTGTACACTGTCCTCCAGGTTCTCCTCCTGTCAGGGAACACAGTGGATCATACTGTACACTGTCCTCCAGGGTCACCTCCTGTCAGGGAACACAGTGGATCATACTGTACACTGTCCTCCAGGGTCACCTCCTGTCAGGGAACACAGTGGATCATACTGTACACTGTCCTCCATGTTCTCCTCCTGTCAGGGAACACAGTGGATCATACTGTACACTGTCCTCCATGTTCTCCTCCTGTCAGGGAACACAGTGGATCATACTGTACACTGTCCTCCAGGTTCTCCTCCTGTCAGGGAACACAGTGGATCATACTGTACACTGTCCTCCAGGGTCACCTCCTGGTCAGGGAACACAGTGGATCATACTGTACACTGTCCTCCATGTTCTCCTCCTGTCAGGGAACACAGTGGATCATACTGTACACTGTCCTCCAGGGTCACCTCCTGTCAGGGAACACAGTGGATCATACTGTACACTGTCCTCCAGGGTCACCTCCTGTCAGGGAACACAGTGGATCATACTGTACACTGTCCTCCATGTTCTCCTCCTGTCAGGGAACACAGTGGATCATACTGTACACTGTCCTCCAGGGTCACCTCCTGTCAGGGAACACAGTGGATCATACTGTACACTGTCCTCCAGGGTCACCTCCTGTCAGGGAACACAGTGGATCATACTGTACACTGTCCTCCATGTTCTCCTCCTGTCAGGGAACACAGTGGATCATACTGTACACTGTCCTCCAGGGTCACCTCCTGTCAGGGAACACAGTGGATCATACTGTACACTGTCCTCCATGTTCTCCTCCTGTCAGGGAACACAGTGGATCATACTGTACACTGTCCTCCATGTTCTCCTCCTGTCAGGGAACACAGTGGATCATACTGTACACTGTCCTCCATGTTCTCCTCCTGTCAGGGAACACAGTGGATCATACTGTACACTGTCCTCCATGTTCTCCTCCTGTCAGGGAACACAGTGGATCATACTGTACACTGTCCTCCATGTTCTCCTCCTGTCAGGGAACACAGTGGATCATACTGTACACTGTCCTCCATGTTCTCCTCCTGTCAGGGAACACAGTGGATCATACTGTACACTGTCCTCCATGTTCTCCTCCTGTCAGGGAACACAGTGGATCATACTGTACACTGTCCTCCAGGGTCACCTCCTGTCAGGGAACACAGTGGATCATACTGTACACTGTCCTCCAGGGTCACCTCCTGTCAGGGAACACAGTGGATCATACTGTACACTGTCCTCCATGTTCTCCTCCTGTCAGGGAACACAGTGGATCATACTGTACACTGTCCTCCAGGTCAGGAACACAGTGGATCATACTGTACACTCACCTCCTGTCAGGGAACACAGTGGATCATACTGTACACTGTCCTCCAGGTTCTCCTCCTGTCAGGGAACACAGTGGATCATACTGTACACTGTCCTCCATGTTCTCCTCCTGTCAGGGAACACAGTGGATCATACTGTACACTGTCCTCCAGGGTCACCTCCTGTCAGGGAACACAGTGGATCATACTGTACACTGTCCTCCATGTTCTCCTCCTGTCAGGGAACACAGTGGATCATACTGTACACTGTCCTCCATGTTCTCCTCCTGTCAGGGAACACAGTGGATCATACTGTACACTGTCCTCCAGGGTCACCTCCTGTCAGGGAACACAGTGGATCATACTGTACACTGTCCTCCATGTTCTCCTCCTGTCAGGGAACACAGTGGATCATACTGTACACTGTCCTCCAGGGTCACCTCCTGTCAGGGAACACAGTGGATCATACTGTACACTGTCCTCCAGGGTCACCTCCTGTCAGGGAACACAGTGGATCATACTGTACACTGTCCTCCATGTTCTCCTCCTGTCAGGGAACACAGTGGATCATACTGTACACTGTCCTCCATGTTCTCCTCCTGTCAGGGAACACAGTGGATCATACTGTACACTGTCCTCCATGTTCTCCTCCTGTCAGGGAACACAGTGGATCATACTGTACACTGTCCTCCAGGGTCACCTCCTGTCAGGGAACACAGTGGATCATACTGTACACTGTCCTCCATGTTCTCCTCCTGTCAGGGAACACAGTGGATCATACTGTACACTGTCCTCCATGTTCTCCTCCTGTCAGGGAACACAGTGGATCATACTGTACACTGTCCTCCATGTTCTCCTCCTGTCAGGGAACACAGTGGATCATACTGTACACTGTCCTCCAGGGTCACCTCCTGTCAGGGAACACAGTGGATCATACTGTACACTGTCCTCCAGGGTCACCTCCTGTCAGGGAACACAGTGGATCATACTGTACACTGTCCTCCAGGTTCACCTCCTGTCAGGGAACACAGTGGATCATACTGTACACTGTCCTCCAGGTTCTCCTCCTGTCAGGGAACACAGTGGATCATACTGTACACTGTCCTCCAGGGTCACCTCCTGTCAGGGAACACAGTGGATCATACTGTACACTGTCCTCCAGGGTCACCTCCTGTCAGGGAACACAGTGGATCATACTGTACACTGTCCTCCATGTTCTCCTCCTGTCAGGGAACACAGTGGATCATACTGTACACTGTCCTCCAGGGTCACCTCCTGTCAGGGAACACAGTGGATCATACTGTACACTGTCCTCCAGGGTCACCTCCTGTCAGGGAACACAGTGGATCATACTGTACACTGTCCTCCAGGGTCACCTCCTGTCAGGGAACACAGTGGATCATACTGTACACTGTCCTCCAGGTTCTCCTCCTGTCAGGGAACACAGTGGATCATACTGTACACTGTCCTCCAGGGTCACCTCCTGTCAGGGAACACAGTGGATCATACTGTACACTGTCCTCCAGGGTCACCTCCTGTCAAGGAACACAGTGGATCATACTGTACACTGTCCTCCAGGTTCTCCTCCTGTCAGGGAACACAGTGGATCATACTGTACACTGTCCTCCAGGTTCACCTCCTGTCAGGGAACACAGTGGATCATACTGTACACTGTCCTCCAGGGTCACCTCCTGTCAGGGAACACAGTGGATAAACCTGTACATTTTCCTCCAAAGTCAGAGTGTGGCTGCCCACATGGCGGGGTAATCAAAGACGGGTCACACGTAATGTTCTCATGCAGGTTCAGCCCGGTCACCTCCAGTGCGGGGAACACAGTGGATAAACCTGTACATTTTCCTCCAAAGTCGGAGTGTGGCTGCCCACATGGCGGGGTAATCAAAGACGGGTTGGGTCACACATACGTAATGTTCTCATCCCTAGCTGGTGCATTTGTACACCATAGTGTTTGAGAGCTTCGGCTGTTGTTGGGATGATTCCTGGAGTCTTTAAGCCAAGGTACAACAACTATGCATTGAGCAAACCAACTATTGTCATAAATGGCGTCTGCAACCAACATATTCATCCAGATCCAATGGCAACTCTTTGCTTTCTAAAGGTACATGACTATCCATAGTCCAACTTGCGGCAAAGTTGCGCTTTAGACAGCCCCCTCATGATCACGACCCCCAATCTCAAAGTTTATTTCTTACAGTATTTATGAAAATAATCCAAGGCTGATCCTATCCCTTTCCCAAGGTTAATAGAATGTTGCTTCTTGGTGACAACATCCAGCTCTGATTCTAGGGAGTTTCCACCCATCTTATGAACATCAGAATGACAAAAAACAACAACAAAACACCAATTAATAGAGCAAGATATTTCGAGGGGCCTGGCCCTCTTTATCAAACTTTCTACAAAAAAAATAAAAAGCTTCAACCACAATGGGTTTGGCCCCCACCCACCCCATTCAAAATGGCTTCTCTCTCCGGCACCTCCGCCAAGGAGGAATCGCCGTTTTGACGATTTAATTTCTAGGAAACCAGAGCAAAGCGAGTGTTCCGATCGTTGAAAAGGCTGTCTTTCTGGTGATCTCAACATGTTCCTTGCAACAAATTCATCATTCAGAGTCCACCTTTAACTGAAGACTTACCCAGGGTTCAGTGGTGGGGCTCTTGACCAAGTTGCTGCCAGACCAGCGGTGGGGGTTGTCGGGGGGCGGGGGGGAGGAGGGAGGGGGCGCACCTCTCAGGGAGGAGGCGGCCTCCCTCCCGTCCCCCGCTCCCTGCCTCTTGGCCTGCAGATAGACGTCTGCAGCGCTGCACAGCACGGGGTCCTCACACAGACCCACCAGCTCACCAGCCTGGAAGCAAAAGCACCACAATTACCGCATTGTACGGACTACAAGGCGCACCTCTTGGCCTGCAGCGCTGCACAGCACGGGGTCCTCACACAGACCCACCAGCTCACCAGCCTGGAAGCAAAAGCACCACAATTACCGCATTGTACGGACTACAAGGCGCACCTCTTGGCCTGCAGCACTGCACAGCACAGGGTCCTCACACAGACCCACCAGCTCACCAGCCTGGAAGCAAAAACACCACAATTACTGCATTGTACGGACTACAAGGCGCACCTGATTATAAGGCGCACCCCCC
Source organism: Phymorhynchus buccinoides (assembly GCA_017654935.2). Classification (NCBI taxonomy): domain Eukaryota; kingdom Metazoa; phylum Mollusca; class Gastropoda; order Neogastropoda; family Raphitomidae; genus Phymorhynchus; species Phymorhynchus buccinoides. Next base: position 59,595,077 of record CM065692.1, read on the forward strand.
AAATTTTACCCCAAACACATATTTTGTTATTAGTTTCTTACTATATTATCAGTCACATTATAAGGCGCAGGGGTCTCAGTCTAGGAACAAAGTATCGCCTTATAGTCTGTAAAATACTGTAATCTTTAGCTAGCGAATCATGGCGAGTTTCTATTAGCAGAAGATTATTCCTTGTAGAGTAGTTGGGCTTGGCTTCTTTCACTCCAATGGCTTTTACCACGCATTTAACATTAGCCTGACATTGGATCGCCTGTGGGGATACCGGGGGGGGGGTGGGGTGGGGGTCTTCCATACAAATAGTTCCCCCACCTTCTGGAAGTTCTGTGCTTGTAACTTCCTCTAATCTGTCACTCTATTTGACTCTGCCTTTTCCCTTTGTTTGCTGTCATCTACTATCTTTCTGCCTTACCCGGTCCATTCTCCTGCCATTTTTCACGAACCACTTTCAAAAACATTTCCTCCGGCCGAAGTCGGACTTGCTGGGCCTAACTATTTCTTGGTTAGGCGCGTAACAGCAGCATGACGCATCTATATAGCTGGTAAGAAATCTTGTTTTGACCAGGTTTGACTCCCATACAAATGCCCCCAAATTGAAAACAAAACGTCATTTTAAAGAGCAGAATTGGGAGTTGGGGGCATTTGTATGTGGGTCACAGCTACCCAGAAAAAAACCAAGGGACATAATCGTGGTGGGTCAGTGGGTCTTTAAATACTGATGCACAGTTTTCACAAACTGCCGTCAGTGATCCGTATGTACCTTCTTTTATTTCCCTTTTTCTTTCTTTTTTTTTGCTGTCCCATCTTCTGAGCCGTACAGTGGCTTTGCTCCCATGCCTCTCTTTCCGAATCCCAACTCTGTTCAAGTCGCAGAATCCGAAACCAGTAGTCAGAGGGGAGCGAATCTATGTTCAGGCATCAGAATACTCCAGAGTCCAATCCGCGGACAAACAACACTCGCCATGACTTGGAGTCGACATCGAGTCGGGCCCTACAAAACTCTAGTCCGTAGTCAGTATCATTACGATCATTCGCTACCCGATTTCTCGCGGGAAAGTTCAACGTTCTCACATCATCGTAGTCTCCCGCGATCATATCCTCTAAATCGACTCATTTAAAACCCAAATCACAATCACTGTCATCAAAACAAATTCTGAAACAGTGAAAGTAAGAGTCTAGAGAGCTTTAAACTCAGAGAAAAAAACCAAACATGGCTGCGATTTTTCGTTTCCGAAGGCGCAGTATGAAAACAAACTGTTAAAGAATACCATTTGAGAATAAGATCGCGCTGCCTCATGAAGTACAAACCGCGGCCGGGAGTGCCAAAACCGCGGCCAGTGGCTACCAAAACCGTGGAGATCCGCGGGCCGTTCTGATGCCTAATGTTAGGCCGTCAGGAGGCAACCAACCGAGGAGACACTGCACTGCTGCTGAGTCACTTTGGTGGAGTTCAGTGGAGTCTGTACGCAGGGCACCACCTACTAAGCCCCCTGCCGACAACAAACAGACATATCCCCAGACCACTTGGCCACATTGGCTCCATCAGTTGGCTTTTTCATGGCATGATTTGTACAATTAGTTTGTCTTTCAGACCACTTGGCCACATTGGCTCCATCAGCTGTCTTTTTCATGGCATGATTTGTACAATTAGTTTGTCTTTCAGACCACTTGGCCACATTGGCTCCATCAGTTGGCTTTTTCATGGCATGATTTGTACAATTAGTTTGTCTTTCAGACCACTTGGCCACATTGGCTCCATCAGCTGGCTTTTTCATGGCATGATTTGTACAATTAGTTTGTCTTTCAGACCACTTGGCCACATTGGCTCCATCAGCTGGCTTTTTCATGGCATGATTTGTACAATTAGTTTGTCTTTCAGACCACTTGGCCACATTTGGCCACATGGCTCCATCAGCTGTCTTTTTCATGGCATGATTTGTACAATTAGTTTGTCTTTCAGACCACTTGGCCACATTGGCTCCATCAGCTGGCTTTTTCATGGCATGATTTGTACAATTAGTTTGTCTTTCAGACCACTTGGCCACATTGGCTCCATCAGCTGGCTTTTTCATGGCATGATTTGTACAATTAGTTTGTCTTTCAGACCACTTGGCCACATTGGCTCCATCAGTTGGCGTTTTCATGGCATGATTTGTACAATTAGTTTGTCTTTCAGACCACTTGGCCACATTGGCTCCATCAGCTGTCTTTTTCATGGCATGATTTGTACAATTAGTTTGTCTTTCAGACCACTTGGCCACATTGGCTCCATCAGCTGTCTTTTTCATGGCATGATTTGTACAATTAGTTTGTCTTTCAGACCACTTGGCCACATTGGCTCCATCAGCTGGCTTTTTCATGGCATGATTTGTACAATTAGTTTGTCTTTCAGACCACTTGGCCACATTGGCTCCATCAGCTGTCTTTTTCATGGCATGATTTGTACAATTAGTTTGTCTTTCAGACCACTTGGCCACATTGGCTCCATCAGCTGGCTTTTTCATGGCATGATTTGTACAATTAGTTTGTCTTTCAGACCACTTGGCCACATTGGCTCCATCAGCTGTCTTTTTCATGGCATGATTTGTACAATTAGTTTGTCTTTCAGACCACTTGGCCACATTGGCTCCATCAGTTGGCGTTTTCATGGCATGATTTGTACAATTAGTTTGTCTTTCAGACCACTTGGCCACATTGGCTCCATCAGCTGTCTTTTTCATGGCATGATTTGTACAATTAGTTTGTCTTTCAGACCACTTGACCACATTGGCTCCATCAGCTGTCTTTTTCATGGCATGATTTGTACAATTAGTTTGTCTTTCAGACCACTTGGCCACATTGGCTCCATCAGTTGGCGTTTTCATGGCATGATTTGTACAATTAGTTTGTCTTTCAGACCACTTGGCCACATTGGCTCCATCAGCTGGCTTTTTCATGGCATGATTTGTACAATTAGTTTGTCTTTCAGACCACTTGGCCACATTGGCTCCATCAGCTGGCTTTTTCATGGCATGATTTGTACAATTAGTTTGTCTTTCAGACCACTTGGCCACATTGGCTCCATCAGCTGGCTTTTTCATGGCATGATTTGTACAATTAGTTTGTCTTTCAGACCACTTGGCCACATTGGCTCCATCAGCTGGCTTTTTCATGGCATGATTTGTACAATTAGTTTGTCTTTCAGACCACTTGGCCACATTGGCTCCATCAGCTGGCTTTTTCATGGCATGATTTGTACAATTAGTTTGTCTTTCAGACCATTTGGCCACATTGGCTCCATCAGTTGGCTTTTTCATGGCATGATTTGTACAATTAGTTTGTCTTTCAGACCACTTGGCCACATTGGCTCCATCAGCTGGCTTTTTCATGGCATGATTTGTACAATTAGTTTGTCTTTCAGACCACTTGGCCACATTGGCTCCATCAGTTGGCTTTTTCATGGCATGATTTGTACAATTAGTTTGTCTTTCAGACCACTTGGCCACATTGGCTCCATCAGCTGGCTTTTTCATGGCATGATTTGTACAATTAGTTTGTCTTTCAGACCACTTGGCCACATTGGCTCCATCAGTTGGCTTTTTCATGGCATGATTTGTACAATTAGTTTGTCTTTCAGACCACTTGGCCACATTGGCTCCATCAGCTGGCTTTTTCATGGCATGATTTGTACAATTAGTTTGTCTTTCAGACCACTTGGCCACATTGGCTCCATCAGTTGGCTTTTTCATGGCATGATTTGTACAATTAGTTTGTCTTTCATTTTCTCTGGCAGTCAAGGGGTTAAAACAACTGTGGAACCTCCCCGTAAGACCGCTCCCTATTAAGACCTTGAAAAATCAGCCAGAAAAGGTCTTATAGGGAGGGGTCTTATAGAGAGGTGGACGCTCAGTAGTCCAGATATGAAGGGGAAAAATTGATGACATTTGGAGGGAGTCTATAGGGAGGGGTCTTATAGAGAGGTGGACGCTCAGTAGTCCAGATATGAACGGGAAAAATTGATGACATTTGGAGGGAGTCTTATAGGGAGGGGTCTTAATAGAGAGGTGGACGCTCAGTAGTCCAGATATGAAGGGGAAAAATTTATGACATTTGGAGGGAGTCTTATAGGGAGGGGTCTTAATAGAGAGGTGGACGCTCAGTAGTCCAGATATGAAGGGGAAAAATTGATGACATTTGGAGGGAGTCTTATAGGGAGGGGTCTTAATAGAGAGGTGGACGCTCAGTAGTCAGGATATGAAGGGGAAAAATTGATGACATTTGGAGGGAGTCTTATAGGGAGGGGTCTTAATAGAGAGGTGGACGCTCAGTAGTCAGGATATGAAGGGGAAAAATCGGGGGAAAATGTTTGGGTCACATTTTAAAGATCCACCAGATCTTGTGTCAAAATCACGGGTTTCACAGGTTTTTCCTCTTATAGCTGGAAAAAAATCTTGTTTTGACCAGGTCTCACTCCCATACAAATGCCCCCAAATTCAAACCGAAACATCATTTTAAAGAGCAGCCTCAATTTGAAGTTGGGGACATGTGTATGTGGGTCACAGCTACCCAGAAAAAAACCAAGAGACTTAAACGTGGTGTGTCAGTGTATCTTTAAGAGGGAGTCTTAATAGGTAAGGTCTTGATAGGGAGGTTCCACCTCCCCGTGGGGATACCGGGGGGTCTTTCGTGAAAATAGTTCCCCCACCTTCTGGAAGTTCTGTGCTTGTAACTTCCTCTAATCTGCCACTCTCTTTGACTCTGCCTTTTCCCCTTTGCTTGCTGTCATCTACTATCTTTCTGCCTAACCGGTCCATTCTCCTGCCTTTTTTCACGACACACTTTCACAAAAAGCTTTCCTCCAGCCGAAGACGGACTTGCTGGGCCTAACTATTTCTTAGTTAGGCGCATGATGGCAGCATGACGCATCTGCGTTCATAATTGACAGGAGACTGTCCGAGCGATCGATGAAGAAGAAGAAGGAGGGAGGTTCCACAATATTGTGAATTATCCAATACTTTGTGGTGTGCACCCATTTCTGAGTTAGCTGCAGACCTGCTTACCCCCCTACACCAGTCTTCAGTAGGCTGGATAGCTGACCTGCTTACCCCCCTACACCAGTCTTCAGTAGGCTAGATAGCTGACCTGCTTACCCCCCTACACCAGTCTTCAGTAGGCTGGATAGCTGACCTGCTTACCCCCCTACACCAGTCTTCAGTAGGCTGGATAGCTGACCTGCTTACCCCCCTACACCAGTCTTCAGTAGGCTGGATAGCTGACCTGCTTACCCCCCTACACCAGTCTTCAGTAGGCTGGATAGCTGACCTGCTTACCCCCCTACACCAGTCTTCAGTAGGCTGGATAGCTGACCTGCTTACCCCCCTACACCAGTCTTCAGTAGGCTGGATAGCTGACCTGCTTACCCCCCTACACCAGTCTTCAGTAGGCTGGATAGCTGACCTGCTTACCCCCCTACACCAGTCTTCAGTAGGCTGGATAGCTGACCTGCTTACCCCCCTACACCAGTCTTCAGTAGGCTGGACAGCTGACCTGTTTACCCCCCTACACCAGTCTTCAGTAGGCTGGATAGCTGACCTGCTTACCCCCCTACACCAGTCTTCAGTGGGCTGGACAGCTGACCTGTTTACCCCCCTACACCAGTCTTCAGTAGGCTGGACAGCTGACCTGCTTACCCCCCTACACCAGTCTTCAGTAGGCTGGATAGCTGACCTGCTTACCCCTTACACCAGTCTTGAGTAGGCTGGATAGCTGAAATGAGTAGTCTTGGTGCAAAATGTGTAGGTTTATTCATTAAACCATAAAAACAACTTTCACTGAAAATGAGTAGTAATCAGGAATCAAAGAGCATTATTTTCAGTTTTGAAGAGTAGTAGCTAGAGGTCCAAATTGAGTAGAATACTACTGGAAAAGAGTAGAGTAAACAGGTCTGTAGCTGCTTTCCAAAGTACCGTATTTTACGGACTATAAGGCGATGCTTTTTTCCAAGACTCAGACCCCTGTGCCTTATCATGTGACTAATGAAATAGTAAGAAAATATAATAACAAAATCTGAAATTTTGGTAAAATTGGTGGAGTGCGCCTTATAGTCCGAAAAATACGGTACAGTAGAACCTCCCTTATAAGACCTTCAAAAATGAGGTCTTATAAGGGAGGGGTCTTATAAGAGAGCTAATTTTAATACTTACAAAGAAGAGCAATGTCTCAGAGAAGTAGGTCTTATGTGGGAGGGAGTCTTATGATGGGAGGTGTTATAAGGGAGGTACCACTGTACCTTTTTCGTGAGGATGGTGACGGCTTCCTGATACTCAGACACAGGCGCAGCGTCGGCCAAGCCGCCCAACAGGTGGCACCGCTGTACGATGTCAGCCCTCAAGTCCGTGGCCTGGTTGCGCAGGGAGCAGGCCCGCTGAAGCTTGGTGCGGGGACCCAGGGTGCTCTCTGCAGAGTGCGCTGTCCTCTGCTGCTGAAGCAGGCGACGCACACCTCCGTTTTTGTACTTCTTGTTGAACGCAGTGGGCGCTCCCATGGTGACCACGTCGTACAATGTTCCTGTTAAAGCAACAAATCAATTAAAAAAAAATGTAATTATATACCAGTACTTAACCTTTCGCCGCCAGCCATTTTTCAGCAAAAAATGTCCATTAAACTTACCTGGGTAGAGACACAAATCTGTCTGTCAGATTGGTTCCTGTGACATATTTACAGTCAGGCCTGTCCTTAGCTTTCACAAATCTGTCTGTCAGATTGGTTCCTGTGACATATTTACAGTCAGGCCTGTCCTTAGCTTTCACAAATCTGTCTGTCAGATTGGTTCCTGTGACATATTTACAGTCAGGCCTGTCCTTAGCTTTCACAAATCTGTCTGTCAGATTGGTTCCTGTGACATATTTACAGTCAGGCCTGTCCTTAGCTTTCACAAATCTGTCTGTCAGATTGGTTCCTGTGACATATTTACAGTCAGGCCTGTCCTTAGCTTTCACAAATCTGTCTGTCAGATTGGTTCCTGTGACATATTTACAGTCAGGCCTGTCCTTAGCTTTCACAAATCTGTCTGTCAGATTGGTTCCTGTGACATATTTACAGTCAGGCCTGTCCTTAGCTTTCACAAATCTGTCTGTCAGATTGGTTCCTGTGACATATTTACAGTCAGGCCTGTCCTTAGCTTTCACAAATCTGTCTGTCAGATTGGTTCCTGTGACATATTTACAGTCAGGCCTGTCCTTAGCTTTCACAAATCTGTCTGTCAGATTGGTTCCTGTGACATATTTACAGTCAGGCCTGTCCTTAGCTTTCACAAATCTGTCTGTCAGATTGGTTCCTGTGACATATTTACAGTCAGGCCTGTCCTTAGCTTTCACAAATCTGTCTGTCAGATTGGTTCCTGTGACATATTTACAGTCAGGCCTGTCCTTAGCTTTCACAAATCTGTCTGTCAGATTGGTTCCTGTGACATATTTACAGTCAGGCCTGTCCTTAGCTTTCACAAATCTGTCTGTCAGATTGGTTCCTGTGACATATTTACAGTCAGGCCTGTCCTTAGCTTTCACAAATCTGTCTGTCAGATTGGTTCCTGTGACATATTTACAGTCAGGCCTGTCCTTAGCTTTCACAAATCTGTCTGTCAGATTGGTTCCTGTGACATATTTACAGTCAGGCCTGTCCTTAGCTTTCACAAATCTGTCTGTCAGATTGGTTCCTGTGACATATTTACAGTCAGGCCTGTCCTTAGCTTTCACAAATCTGTCTGTCAGATTGGTTCCTGTGACATATTTACAGTCAGGCCTGTCCTTAGCTTTCACAAATCTGTCTGTCAGATTGGTTCCTGTGACATATTTACAGTAAGGCCTGTCCTTAGCTTTCACAAATCTGTCTGTAAGATTGGTTCCTGTGACATATTTACAGTAAGGCCTCACCTTAGCTTTCCATCCGTAGCTCCAACAATGAAGAGAACAGGGGCCTTGAATAACAGGCTCTGACTTGATTCCTTTTAGTGACATGGGCGTTAAATTATTGTGGTGCAAAAATGCGACGTTGGCGGTGAAAGGGTTAAAGGTTACTGTATTTTACGGACTACAAGGCGCACCTGATGATAAGGCACACGCCCCACATTTTAAACAAAATTCAGATTTTGCTATTATAGTTTCTTACTATATTATCAGTCACATTATAAGGCGCAGGGGTCTCAGTCTAGGAACAAAGTATCGCCTTATAGTCCGTAGAATATGGTACTCAAAGCACACATAGTGTTTACTTTCAGAAATATCAAAACTATAATTTTTTCTAAGTTCAGTTCTTTATATCACCAGAAATTGAAATTGTGTGTGTGCGTGTGTGCGTGCGTGTGCATGTGTGTGCACGCGTGTTGTGTTGTGTGAAAATGCATGTGCTTATGCATGTGCTTGGTACCTTGCGAGGCTATGCATGTGCTTGGTACCTTGCGAGGCTATGCATGTGCTTGGTACCTTGCGAGGCTATGCATGTGCTTGGTACCTTGCGAGGCTATGCATGTGCTTGGTACCTTGCGAGGCTATGCATGTGCTTGGTACCTTGCGAGGCTATGCATGTGCTTGGTACCTTGCCAATCTATGCATGTGCTTGGTACCTTGCGAGGCTATGCATGTGCTTGGTACCTTGCCAATCTATGCATGTGCTTGGTACCTTGCCAATCTATGCATGTGCTTGGTACCTTGCCAATCTATGCATGTGCTTGGTACCTTGCCAATCTATGCATGTGCTTGGTACCTTGCCAATCTATGCATGTGCTTGGTACCTTGCCAATCTATGCATGTGCTTGGTACCTTGCGAGGCTTTAGCATCAGTGGTGACGGCCATGCGCTGAACATGCAGGTTAACTGGCACAAACTCCAACTCTCCCCTGCCTGCATGTATGCATAATGTAGGTGAGTCTGTGTGTATGTGTGTATGTCTGTGAGTCTGTGTGCATGTGCGTATCTCTGTGAGTCTGTGTGTATGTCTGTGAGTTTGTATGTCTGTGCATCTGTATGTATGCCTGTGAGCTTGTGTGTATATCTGTGAGTCTGTGTCCATGAGTTTGTATGTCTGTGTGCATGTCTGTGAGCCTGTGTGTATGTCTGTGAGTCTGTGTATGTCTGTATGTATGTCTGTGAGTCTGTGTGTATGTCTGTGCGTCTGTGTGTATGCCTGTGAGTCTGTGTGCGCGTCTGTTTGTCTGTGTGCATGTCTGTCTGTGTGTCTGTCTGTCTGCGTGCATGCACGTGTTTGGCACCTTGCGAGGCCTTGGCATCAGTGGTGACGGCCATGCGCTGAACATGCAGGTTGACTGGCACAAACTCCAGCTCTCCCCGGTCCTTCTCCACACTCCGCTTGAAAGTGGGCCCTGGAACCAGCATAGATAAAATGTGTCAGATTCATGGGCAGTCTTCAGTGAAGACAAACACATTGATTTGAAGAGATTCTGTCCAGATGTTCACAATGCACAGCCCAGACAAACAGACAGACAGACTGACTGACAGACAAACAGACAGACAGACTGACAGACAGACTGATGCAAACAAACTTATGCTCCTTTGCCCAAAGTAAAACTGGGGCAAATGACAAAAGGCTTTTCTTCACAGTGTGTGCCCTTGTATAAGAGAGTACACACATTGCTTGTTTCTTTTGCTATGTCATGTAAACACTTGTTACTGGTTTTAAAGACACAAGTTGAATTGATTTGATCTGAGCACACAGACAGACAGACACACACATACACACACACACACACACACAACACATACACATATTCCTTGCTTTCTGAAATGATCATTGCAATGGTCTGTTAACATTTTCATAGTTTATCTTTCTCAATTCCCCAATTAATTGCACAACTCATCTATATCAGTATATGTCACTACTATCATGGCTGTAAGTTAAGAAATATTTAACCCCTTCACTGCCGAGCCCGGTTCCGGCTCCGGGGCAACTATTTGCCAAGCCGTTTTAGGCTGCCGAGTCTATCGCAAAACTTCCCGAATAAAAGTGCATATAACCTATGCTTTTCTGAACGGGGATTGAATATACTATCCTTTGAGAACACTCTCACATGCATTCGAACATACTGCGTAAAGCGTATGGATAGGAAAAGGGAAACTCTTAGAATAACCCTATGACGGATATTTCCGTGACGGGGCAGTTTATAGGTTACCGGAAGTTGAGGGAAATATCTGTGATGGGGCAGTGTAAGGGTTAAAGAAACACACTTTAATAAAACTAATAAAAGAATCATTTTGATTTGTCTTTTCTGAACCTAGTACACAATAAATGCTTCTTATATGTTGCTTCGTTTTTCAAGAAAGCAATTTCATAATATCGGGAATGCACACATGCATATGTTTGAACTGAACAAAGTGCATGCACATACAAATACATTTCAACTTACTTAAAGGCCTCCAAAAATGCAGTTAAAAAATTTCCATCAAGTAAAAATCAGCATTGCCATCAAGATAATTCATGTCAGTGTTATTTTGATGTCTTCATTTCCAAATTAGCGTTACAAGTAAAACAGTAAAACATGCACATGCTCAAGCACAGAGATGATACTCAAAAACAAGGCACAACAAACAGGCAAAAACTGGAATGCATGCCAAGCTTGTTCTCACTGAAACACGCAAGTTACTGTAGTAGGAGTACATTCCTTTTCCACATTATGCTGACATGCAACCTGTTGTTAAAAGACACATTTGAAGTAGTAGAGAACAGGCTCCGAGTGATACAAGTCAGTGTGAGATATACGTGTAAGAAGGGACATACACATTCATCAGAAATAAAGGAACTGCAGTGGAACCTCCATTAGAAGACCTTCAAAAATCAACCCAAATGAGGTCTTACAAGGGAGGGGTCTTGTAAGGGAGGTAATTTTAATACAGTGGAACCTCCCTTATAAGACCTTCAAAAATCAACCCAAATGAGGTCTTATAAGGGAGGGGTCTTGTAAGGGAGGTAATTTTAATACTTACAAAGGGCAATGTCTCAGAGAAGTAGGTCTTATATGGGAGGGAGTCTTATAGTGGGACGTCTTATAAGGGAGGTTCCACTGTATTACAGAAATGAATACAGAACAAAATATGTTATTAAAGATTCATAGTTACATTCAAGTGGTCGAAATGAACAAGAACATACAGGGGGGAAAGAGTGGGCGAGAGGAGATGCGATGTGACATGAAAGCAAGCAAGAATAAAGTCAGTACATGAGAGAAACGATAGAGACAAAGACACAGAGACCAAGACAGACTCAGACAGACAGAGGGGCGAGAGGAGATGCGATGTGACATGAAAGCAAGCAAGAATAAAGTCAGTACATGAGAGAAACGATAGAGACAAAGACACAGAGACCAAGACAGACTCAGACAGACAGAGGGGCGAGAGGAGATGCGATGTGACATGAAAGCAAGCAAGAATAAAGTCAGTACATGAGAGAAACGATAGAGACAAAGACACAGAGACCAAGACAGACTCAGACAGACAGAGGGGCGAGAGGAGATGCGATGTGACATGAAAGCAAGCAAGAATAAAGTCAGTACATGAGAGAAATGATAGAGACAAAGACACAGACACAGAGATCATGACAGACTCAGACAGACAGAGGGGTGAGAGGAGATGCGATGTGACATGAAAGCAAGCAAGAATAAAGTCAGTACATGAGAGAAACGATAGAGACAAAGACACAGACACAGAGATCATGACAGACTCAGACAGACAGAGGGGTGAGAGGAGATGCGATGTCATTGAAAGCAAGCAAGAATAAAGTCAGTACATGAGAGAAACGATAGAGACAAAGACACAGAGACAGAGATCATGACAGACTCAGACAGACAGAGGGGTGAGAGGAGATGCGATGTGACATGAAAGCAAGCAAGAATAAAGTCAGTACATGAGAGAAACGATAGAGACAAAGACACAGAGACCAAGACAGACTCAGACAGACAGAGGGGCAAGGAGGCAGATAGGCAGGCAGACAGTCAAATGACAGGCACATATGATCATGAACAGTATACTGTCAAACATCCATGACCCCCCCGTGGGGATACCAGGGGGTCTTTTGCATAAATAGTTACCCCACCTTCTGGAAATATTGTTTGAAACATTCAAACAATACACTGGTCTGATAGCATCCAATTCTCAGAATGATACATTGCAATGTCAACATCTGCTTTTGTCGGAATACTTGTCGGAAATTTCTTATCTGAAATCGGTCGAACTTCCTCTAATCTGTCACTCTCTTTCACTCTGCCTTTTCCCTTTGCTTGCTGCCACCTACTATCTTTCTGCCTTTCCCGTCCATTCTCCTGCCTTTTCCCTTTGCTTGCTGCCACCTACTATCTTTCTGCCTTTCCCGTCCATTCTCCTGCCCTTTTTCAAGAAACGCTTTCAAGAAGAATTCCTCCAGCCGAAGTCGGACACACTTAACGGCAGCATGACGCAGCTGCGCTCATCATTGACAAGAAATTGTCTGAGCGATCGAAGAAGAAGAAGAATACATTCATGGCGAATCAAATTTATGAAGAACAGTGCGGTAAACTTGACCTCTCAACTTATAATCTGCACAGACCCTACACAGCATACAAGATGTCCACTAGATGAGCAAAAGCACCATACAAAACAACAACACTCAACAAGTCAAGAACAGTAAACTTGACCTCTCAACTTATAATCTGCACAGACCCTACACAGCATACAAGATGTCCACTAGATGAGCAAAAGCACCATACAAAACAAACCAACACTCAACAAGTCAAGAACAGCAAAGTTGAAGAAAATCAATGCCATGCAACAGCTTCCCAAGTGGTTTCAAATAATATTTCAGGTAACAACCCCCCTCATAACACACAAGCAAGCAAAGTAGATTATCAGGGCTCCCAATCGTCCCGCAAAACAAGGGGTCCCAGGGACTCCTTCACTCGCAGTATATAGAGCCCTAGAGGCGGGATAGAGGGTCCCAGTGGCATTGCAAATGCGAAAAAGAATTCTTCTAGTGCATCCCTGGGATCCCCTGCACATTCTTTTAGAGTGTCCTTTAGAATTTCAGTGCTTCATAGACCCCCAAATGGGGGTCACTGTGAGCCCTGATTATGCTGATTCAAACAACAAAACAACCTTAGAACTCCATTCCTTCTTTTCTGCCAATCCATGCATACCCCATGCAAAAAAAAACAGAAACAAAAATGTGAAGACATTTTGTCTTGTCCATGCTTTTTCCAGTCCTGTTTATCTGTGCACCCATAAGCCATTGCAAAACAAACAGAAATAGCAACAGCAAAAGATGATTTGTTTAGAAAGTTTGTCTTGAAACATTCAAACAATGCACCAGTCTGATAGCATCCAATTCTCGGAATGATTCATATATTGCAATGTCAACATCTGCTTTTATTGGCCTCTGCAACTAGGGTTATTAACGCCCTTGACAGTGAGAGTGAAGCCCTTGTTGGTCAGTGCTGACAAGGGTATTCACTCTTACGAAAGGCAGCCATTCAGTGGCCTCAAATAGGGTTATTGGCGAGAGTTATTCCCTTGTTTGGTCAGTGCTCAACCATCTTTCTCCACCCACCAAGGGCATTCACTCTTGCAAAATGTGTTCTTTGCAGTAGCCAATAGAGGGGAAGTATTGTTTTTTGAATTTGATCTTGTTGATTTTTTGCTCCTTTTGTTGCCTGCTTTTTGCTCCTTTTGCTGTTTGCTGTTTTCTTGTTTGACTATGTTGATAAAGGCACATTCGCCGAAATATCCAGTGCTATCTTTGCTGTTTGCTGTTTTCTTGTTTGTCTATGTTGATAAAGGCGCATTCGCCGAAATATCCAGTGCTATCTTTGCTGTTTGCTGTTTTCTTGTTTGTCTATGTTGATAAAGGCGCATTCGCCGAAATATCCAGTGCTATCTTTGCTGTTTGCTGTTTTCTTGTTTGTCTATGTTGATAAAGGCGCATTCGCCGAAATATCCAGTGCTATCTTTGCTGTTTGCTGTTTTCTTGTTTGTCTATGTTGATAAAGGCGCATTCGCCGAAATATCCAGTGCTATCTTTGCTGTTTGCTGTTTTCTTGTTTGTCTATGTTGATAAAGGCGCATTCGCCGAAATATCCAGTAGTTTTGTCTTTAGTGTTGTCTCTTGTGAATAAAATAACGTCACTTTACACTTGTCGTGTAGTTGTTTGTTGTATCTGCTTTTATATTAAAGTCAATAGTTATGTCAGAAATCTCTTGTCATCAAACTGTTCCCCCGAACAATTAAAACCAATAGGGAAGAAAATGAAGAACAGTATGAGTTTGACTGGCCTGTGATGCCTACTGATTACTGTTATTACTGAAGAACAGTATGAGTTTGACTGGCCTGTGATGCCTACTGATTACTGTTATTACTGAAGAACAGTATGAGTTTGACTGGCCTGTGATGCCTACTGATTACTGTTATTACTGAAGAACAGTATGAGTTTGACTGGCCTGTGATGCCTACTGATTACTGTTATTACTGAAGAACAGTATGAGTTTGACTGGCCTGTGATGCCTACTGATTACTGTTATTACTGAAGAACAGTATGAGTTTGACTGGCCTGTGATGCCTACTGATTACTGTTATTACTGTTATTACTGAAGAACAGTATGAGTTTGACTGGCCTGTGATGCCTACTGATTACTGTTATTACTGAAGAACAGTATGAGTTTGACTGGCCTGTGATGCCTACTGATTACTGTTATTACTGTTCTTACTGAAGAACAGTATGAGTTTGACTGGCCTGTGATGCCTACTGATTACTGTTATTACTGAAGAACAGTATGAGTTTGACTGGCCTGTGATGCCTACTCATTACTGTTATTATTGTTCATACTTCATTCACAATATCTGCTATGGCAGCCATCCGAGCCTGAGTGTGTGCGAGGCAGAAAAAATAAGGCACAAAACATTCATAAAATCACAAACTCTTCACACACAAAAAGCACAAGAAAAGAAAGGAAAAGGAACTAATATCTTATGAGAACTGATTTCAAACAACAGCTTGCAGTTACAAAATAATAGTCCCCCTCTCCGGCACGTCTACAACCCCTGTTCACGAGCAATACGTTGTTTTCCCATTAAAATAGCCATTAACCCTTTCACCGCTGATGTCGCATTTATGCACCAAAATAGTTTAACACCCATGTCACTAAAAGGCATCAAATCGGGGCCTGTTATCTGAAGACCCTACTTTCTTCATTTTGAGAGGTAAGGACAGGCCGAATGTTATGCAGGGCACAGAGGAATTCCCAGTATTGGGAGGTAAGGACAGGCCGAATGTTATGCAGGGCACAGAGGAATTCCCAGTATTGGGAGGTAAGGACAGGCCGAATGTTATGCAGGGCACAGAGGAATTCCCAGTATTGGGAGGTAAGGACAGGCCGAATGTTATGCAGGGCACAGAGGAATTCCCAGTATTGCAGATGACTTTCTTCATTTTGAGAGGTAAGGACAGGCCGAATGTTATGCAGGGCACATAGGAATTCCCAGTATTGAGAGGTAAGGACAGGCCTAATGTTATGCAGGGCACAGAGGAATTCCCAGTATTGGGAGGTAAGGACAGGCCGAATGTTATGCAGGGCACAGAGGAATTCCCAGTATTGGGAGGTAAGGACAGGCCGAATGTTATGCAGGGCACAGAGGAATTCCCAGTATTGGGAGGTAAGGACAGGCCGAATGTTATGCAGGGCACAGAGGAATTCCCAGTATTGGGAGGTAAGGACAGGCCGAATGTTATGCAGGGCACAGAGGAATTCCCAGTATTGGGAGGTAAGGACAGGCCGAATGTTATGCAGGGCACAGAGGAATTCCCAGTATTGTGAGGTAAGGACAGGCCGAATGTTATGCAGGGCACAGAGGAATTCCCAGTATTGCAGATGACTTTCTTCATTTTGAGAGGTAAGGACAGGCCTAATGTTATGCAGGGCACAGAGGAATTCCCAGTATTGCAGATGACTTTCTTCATTTTGAGAGGTAAGGACAGGCCGAATGTTATGCAGGGCACAGAGGAATTCCCAGTATTGGGAGGTAAGGACAGGCCGAATGTTATGCAGGGCACAGAGGAATTCCCAGTATTGGGAGGTAAGGACAGGCCGAATGTTATGCAGGGCACAGAGGAATTCCCAGTATTGGGAGGTAAGGACAGGCCGAATGTTATGCAGGGCACAGAGGAATTCCCAGTATTGTGAGGTAAGGACAGGCCGAATGTTATGCAGGGCACAGAGGAATTCCCAGTATTGCAGATGACTTTCTTCATTTTGAGAGGTAAGGACAGGCCTAATGTTATGCAGGGCACAGAGGAATTCCCAGTATTGGGAGGTAAGGACAGGCCGAATGTTATGCAGGGCACAGAGGAATTCCCAGTATTGGGAGGTAAGGACAGGCCGAATGTTATGCAGGGCACAGAGGAATTCCCAGTATTGGGAGGTAAGGACAGGCCGAATGTTATGCAGGGCACAGAGGAATTCCCAGTATTGTGAGGTAAGGACAGGCCGAATGTTATGCAGGGCACAGAGGAATTCCCAGTATTGTGAGGTAAGGACAGGCCGAATGTTATGCAGGGCACAGAGGAATTCCCAGTATTGCAGATGACTTTCTTCATTTTGAGAGGTAAGGACAGGCCTAATGTTATGCAGGGCACAGAGGAATTCCCAGTATTGGGAGGTAAGGACAGGCCGAATGCTATGCAGGGCACAGAGGAATTCCCAGTATTGGGAGGTAAGGACAGGCCGAATGTTATGCAGGGCACATAGGAATTCCCAGTATTGAGAGGTAAGGACAGGCCGAATGTTATGCAGGGCACAGAGGAATTCCCAGTATTGTGAGGTAAGGACAGGCCGAATGTTATGCAGGGCACAGAGGAATTCCCAGTATTGGGAGGTAAGGACAGGCCGAATGTTATGCAGGGCACAGAGGAATTCCCAGTATTGTGAGGTAAGGACAGGCCGAATGTTATGCAGGGCACAGAGGAATTCCCAGTATTGGGAGGTAAGGACAGGCCGAATGTTATGCAGGGCACAGAGGAATTCCCAGTATTGTGAGGTAAGGACAGGCCGAATGTTATGCAGGGCACAGAGGAATTCCCAGTATTGGGAGGTAAGGACAGGCCGAATGTTATGCAGGGCACAGAGGAATTCCCAGTATTGTGAGGTAAGGACAGGCCGAATGTTATGCAGGGCACAGAGGAATTCCCAGTATTGTGAGGTAAGGACAGGCCGAATGTTATGCAGGGCACAGAGGAATTCCCAGTATTGTGAGGTAAGGACAGGCCGAATGTTATGCAGGGCACAGAGGAATTCCCAGTATTGTGAGGTAAGGACAGGCAGAATGTTATGCAGGGCACAGAGGAATTCCCAGTATTGTGAGGTAAGGACAGGCAGAATGTTATGCAGGGCACAGAGGAATTCCCAGTATTGTGAGGTAAGGACAGGCCGAATGTTATGCAGGGCACAGAGGAATTCCCAGTATTGGGAGGTAAGGACAGGCCGAATGTTATGCAGGGCACAGAGGAATTCCCAGTATTGTGAGGTAAGGACAGGCAGAATGTTATGCAGGGCACAGAGGAATTCCCAGTATTGGGAGGTAAGGACAGGCCGAATGTTATGCAGGGCACAGAGGAATTCCCAGTATTGTGAGGTAAGGACAGGCCGAATGTTATGCAGGGCACAGAGGAATTCCCAGTATTGGGAGGTAAGGACAGGCCGAATGTTATGCAGGGCACAGAGGAATTCCCAGTATTGGGAGGTAAGGACAGGCCGAATGTTATGCAGGGCACAGAGGAATTCCCAGTATTGGGAGGTAAGGACAGGCCGAATGTTATGCAGGGCACAGAGGAATTCCCAGTATTGTGAGGTAAGGACAGGCCGAATGTTATGCAGGGCACAGAGGAATTCCCAGTATTGTGAGGTAAGGACAGGCCGAATGTTATGCAGGGCACAGAGGAATTCCCAGTATTGTGAGGTAAGGACAGGCCGAATGTTATGCAGGGCACAGAGGAATTCCCAGTATTGTGAGGTAAGGACAGGCAGAATGTTATGCAGGGCACAGAGGAATTCCCAGTATTGTGAGGTAAGGACAGGCCGAATGTTATGCAGGGCACAGAGGAATTCCCAGTATTGTGAGGTAAGGACAGGCCGAATGTTATGCAGGGCACAGAGGAATTCCCAGTATTGGGAGGTAAGGACAGGCCGAATGTTATGCAGGGCACAGAGGAATTCCCAGTATTGTGAGGTAAGGACAGGCAGAATGTTATGCAGGGCACAGAGGAATTCCCAGTATTGGGAGGTAAGGACAGGCCGAATGTTATGCAGGGCACAGAGGAATTCCCAGTATTGGGAGGTAAGGACAGGCCGAATGTTATGCAGGGCACAGAGGAATTCCCAGTATTGTGAGGTAAGGACAGGCCGAATGTTATGCAGGGCACAGAGGAATTCCCAGTATTGGGAGGTAAGGACAGGCCGAATGTTATGCAGGGCACAGAGGAATTCCCAGTATTGTGAGGTAAGGACAGGCCGAATGTTATGCAGGGCACAGAGGAATTCCCAGTATTGGGAGGTAAGGACAGGCCGAATGTTATGCAGGGCACAGAGGAATTCCCAGTATTGTGAGGTAAGGACAGGCCGAATGTTATGCAGGGCACAGAGGAATTCCCAGTATTGGGAGGTAAGGACAGGCCGAATGTTATGCAGGGCACAGAGGAATTCCCAGTATTGTGAGGTAAGGACAGGCCGAATGTTATGCAGGGCACAGAGGAATTCCCAGTATTGGGAGGTAAGGACAGGCCGAATGTTATGCAGGGCACAGAGGAATTCCCAGTATTGTGAGGTAAGGACAGGCCTAATGTTATGCAGGGCACATAGGAATTCCCAGTATTGTGAGGTAAGGACAGGCCGAATGTTATGCAGGGCACAGAGGAATTCCCAGTATTGTGAGGTAAGGACAGGCCGAATGTTATGCAGGGCACAGAGGAATTCCCAGTATTGGGAGGTAAGGACAGGCCGAATGTTATGCAGGGCACAGAGGAATTCCCAGTATTGGGAGGTAAGGACAGGCCGAATGTTATGCAGGGCACAGAGGAATTCCCAGTATTGGGAGGTAAGGACAGGCCGAATGTTATGCAGGGCACAGAGGAATTCCCAGTATTGTGAGGTAAGGACAGGCCGAATGTTATGCAGGGCACAGAGGAATTCCCAGTATTGGGAGGTAAGGACAGGCCGAATGTTATGCAGGGCACAGAGGAATTCCCAGTATTGTGAGGTAAGGACAGGCCGAATGTTATGCAGGGCACAGAGGAATTCCCAGTATTGAGAGGTAAGGACAGGCCTAATGTTATGCAGGGCACAGAGGAATTCCCAGTATTGTGAGGTAAGGACAGGCCGAATGTTATGCAGGGCACAGAGGAATTCCCAGTATTGGGAGGTAAGGACAGGCCGAATGTTATGCAGGGCACAGAGGAATTCCCAGTATTGGGAGGTAAGGACAGGCCGAATGTTATGCAGGGCACAGAGGAATTCCCAGTATTGTGAGGTAAGGACAGGCCTAATGTTATGCAGGGCACAGAGGAATTCCCAGTATTGTGAGGTAAGGACAGGCCGAATGTTATGCAGGGCACAGAGGAATTCCCAGTATTGGGAGGTAAGGACAGGCCGAATGTTATGCAGGGCACAGAGGAATTCCCAGTATTGGGAGGTAAGGACAGGCCGAATGTTATGCAGGGCACAGAGGAATTCCCAGTATTGTGAGGTAAGGACAGGCCGAATGTTATGCAGGGCACAGAGGAATTCCCAGTATTGTGAGGTAAGGACAGGCCGAATGTTATGCAGGGCACAGAGGAATTCCCAGTATTGAGAGGTAAGGACAGGCCGAATGTTATGCAGGGCACAGAGGAATTCCCAGTATTGAGAGGTAAGGACAGGCCGAATGTTATGCAGGGCACAGAGGAATTCCCAGTATTGGGAGGTAAGGACAGGCCGAATGTTATGCAGGGCACAGAGGAATTCCCAGTATTGAGAGGTAAGGACAGGCCGAATGTTATGCAGGGCACAGAGGAATTCCCAGTATTGAGAGGTAAGGACAGGCCGAATGTTATGCAGGGCACAGAGGAATTCCCAGTATTGGGAGGTAAGGACAGGCCGAATGTTATGCAGGGCACAGAGGAATTCCCAGTATTGTGAGGTAAGGACAGGCCGAATGTTATGCAGGGCACAGAGGAATTCCCAGTATTGGGAGGTAAGGACAGGCCGAATGTTATGCAGGGCACAGAGGAATTCCCAGTATTGGGAGGTAAGGACAGGCCGAATGTTATGCAGGGCACAGAGGAATTCCCAGTATTGTGAGGTAAGGACAGGCCTAATGTTATGCAGGGCACAGAGGAATTCCCAGTATTGTGAGGTAAGGACAGGCCGAATGTTATGCAGGGCACAGAGGAATTCCCAGTATTGGGAGGTAAGGACAGGCCGAATGTTATGCAGGGCACAGAGGAATTCCCAGTATTGGGAGGTAAGGACAGGCCGAATGTTATGCAGGGCACAGAGGAATTCCCAGTATTGTGAGGTAAGGACAGGCCGAATGTTATGCAGGGCACAGAGGAATTCCCAGTATTGTGAGGTAAGGACAGGCCGAATGTTATGCAGGGCACAGAGGAATTCCCAGTATTGAGAGGTAAGGACAGGCCGAATGTTATGCAGGGCACAGAGGAATTCCCAGTATTGAGAGGTAAGGACAGGCCGAATGTTATGCAGGGCACAGAGGAATTCCCAGTATTGGGAGGTAAGGACAGGCCGAATGTTATGCAGGGCACAGAGGAATTCCCAGTATTGAGAGGTAAGGACAGGCCGAATGTTATGCAGGGCACAGAGGAATTCCCAGTATTGAGAGGTAAGGACAGGCCGAATGTTATGCAGGGCACAGAGGAATTCCCAGTATTGGGAGGTAAGGACAGGCCGAATGTTATGCAGGGCACAGAGGAATTCCCAGTATTGGGAGGTAAGGACAGGCCGAATGTTATGCAGGGCACAGAGGAATTCCCAGTATTGGGAGGTAAGGACAGGCCGAATGTTATGCAGGGCACAGAGGAATTCCCAGTATTGTGAGGTAAGGACAGGCCGAATGTTATGCAGGGCACAGAGGAATTCCCAGTATTGTGAGGTAAGGACAGGCCGAATGTTATGCAGGGCACAGAGGAATTCCCAGTATTGTGAGGTAAGGACAGGCCGAATGTTATGCAGGGCACAGAGGAATTCCCAGTATTGTGAGGTAAGGACAGGCAGAATGTTATGCAGGGCACAGAGGAATTCCCAGTATTGTGAGGTAAGGACAGGCAGAATGTTATGCAGGGCACAGAGGAATTCCCAGTATTGGGAGGTAAGGACAGGCCGAATGTTATGCAGGGCACAGAGGAATTCCCAGTATTGTGAGGTAAGGACAGGCCGAATGTTATGCAGGGCACAGAGGAATTCCCAGTATTGGGAGGTAAGGACAGGCCGAATGTTATGCAGGGCACAGAGGAATTCCCAGTATTGGGAGGTAAGGACAGGCCGAATGTTATGCAGGGCACAGAGGAATTCCCAGTATTGGGAGGTAAGGACAGGCCGAATGTTATGCAGGGCACAGAGGAATTCCCAGTATTGGGAGGTAAGGACAGGCCGAATGTTATGCAGGGCACAGAGGAATTCCCAGTATTGGGAGGTAAGGACAGGCCGAATGTTATGCAGGGCACAGAGGAATTCCCAGTATTGGGAGGTAAGGACAGGCCGAATGTTATGCAGGGCACAGAGGAATTCCCAGTATTGCAGATGACTTTCTTTTCTCTACCCAGTTAAGTTTAATGCTATTTTTTAGCTGAAAAATGGCTGGCGGTGAAAAGGTTAAACAGAGACCAAGCAATCACATACTTCCGAAAGCTACTGCTGCTGCCACAGCACCTGCAATAGTCACGCACTTTATCTACTCTGTCTGTCAGTTGCTAAACATTTGTAACAAAAATGATTTGAATATAAATCCTATGACACTTTAAAAATATAAAAAATAAAAAAAAGTTACCACCAGGTAAAAATTTGCACAAAAACACTATTTGAATGTTTGTTTTCATTCCCTGGCTAAAGGACTCCAGGGGTCATCCTAACAGCTGAACACTATGGTAAAAGTTTATCAGCTAGGGATGAGAACATTACGTGTGTGACCGTTTTTGATTACTCCGCCATGTAGGCAGCCACACTCCGTCTTCGGGGGAGCTATTTGAATATAAATCCTATGGCACACTAAAAAAAAAAATATATAAAAAAAAAGTTACCACCTGGTAAACATTTGCACAAAATAAATATTTGAATATAAATCATATGGTACAATACATTAAACATACACATAAAAAAAATTATACGCTAAAAAAATAATTTCACTAAAATTGTGTGTATACACTATACTTTCTATCAATTATATAACAAACAAATACAGCCAGCGAATTGTATGTACTTTCTATGAGATAATAGAACACAAACACACACACACATACATGCAGACACACATGCACACAGCCTGCACACGCACACGCACACACACACACAAACAAACACACACACACACACGCACGCACGCACTCACACACATGCTCGCACGCATGCACACTTGCACGCACACACAAGTTAGCAAAAAGAAACCCACATTCAAAACTATAATTATGCAGGACAATCCAACTCTACATTTGAAAAGTAATGCAAGTTTTAAAATATACTAACACATCTGACTACAATGATAATACTGACACATACATTAACTAGATGACTGAATACTGAACAAAATTATTATTGATCAGACAATGCAAGGTCACACACACACACACACACACACACACACACACACACACACAAAGTTACTAACTGTCCCTTTGTAATTGCTTGAGAATAGCTGGGGGGTCATTGCCGTTCTCTAGCTTTTATGTTGAAGATCTTCTTCTTCTTCTTCTTCAATCGCTCAGGCAGTTTCCTGTCAATCATGAGTGCAGATGCATCATGCTGCCGTTATGTGCCTAACTAAGAAATAGTTATCCCCAGCAAGTCCGACTTCGGCTGGAGGAAATCTTTTTGAAAGTGTTTCGTGAAAAAAGGCAGGAGAATGGACCGGTAAGGCAGGAAGATCTTTAACTCACTCGGCACTGGCCAGTTGCTTCCCCTTACAACCGTTTAGGATGGGCCATTTGACTAGGTTCGTAAACCCATCACCACAAAAAAGTTATGAAAAGTTATGGACTGATATTTTCAGATAAGATTAGTAACACCATGCACTAAACGATCGTAAAATATCAGATTCCATACCTTCGTCGTTTGTCTCCTATTGACGAAAACAGCTAACACATAGAAAGAAGGAACATTTCACATTCCGATCTTTGACCCCCCTCTACAACCAAACCTGAATGGGAAGTCTGCAATGATTGGTTGATTTCAAGAGAGGCAAGGTCAAAGCAAACTGAAAATAGGTTATGACTTTGCACCGGAAAACTGGTTACACGCCAGAAATCAAAACCTCTTGAAAACTCTTATGAGCCGGAGCCGGGCAATTCGTCCTAAACGGTTGTGCGAGCCATGAGCCGGATCCGGCTCATTCGTCCTGAGTGTGATGTGCCAAGGAAGATCTACACAAGTGTACTAACAACCTCAAGTTCTCTTACAGCACAATAGGACACCCAAACCACACACAATCTGAAAGTGCTCGATAGACACTAACAACCTCAAGTTCTCTTACAGCACAATAGGACACCCAAACCACACCCAATCTGAAAGTGCTTGATAGACACTAACAACCTCAAGTTCTCTTACAGCACAATAGGACACCCAAACCACACACAATCTGAAAGTGCTCCATAGACACTAACAACCTCAAGTTCTCTTACAGCACAGTAGGACACCCAAACCACACACAATCTGAAAGTGCTCGATAGACACTAACAACCTCAAGTTCTCTTACAGCACAATAGGACACCCAAACCACACACAATCTGAAAGTGCTCGATAGACACTAACAACCTCAAGTTCTCTTACAGCACAATAGGACACCCAAACCACACACAATCTGAAAGTGCTCGATAGACACTAACAACCTCAAGTTCTCTTACAGCACAATAGGACACCCAAACCACACACAATCTGAAAGTGCTCGATAAACACTAACAACCTCAAGTTCTCTTACAGCACAATAGGACACCCAAACCACACACAATCTGAAAGTGCTCGATAGACACTAACAACCTCAAGTTCTCTTACAGCACAATAGGACACCCAAACCACACACAATCTGAAAGTGCTCGATAGACACAGCAAATAGTAAAAAAACCAACAAAAAAACACAACATTTCGTCAAAGCAGAAACTAAGACAACAACCAAAAGACACAACGATTACCGGCATAATACGAAAATCAACAACAACAACAACAAACAAAAACACACACAGATTGTAATGAAGAAACCAACAAAAAGGCACAGGAACGGGGGGACATACACGTCAACACCCTGTGAGTCTAAAAAAACAACAACAAACGGTTGACGAAAAAGATGGCAGGATGATTTCACCTCGGTAGTTCGAGAGCTGCTGCAGGCGGTGGGTATAGAGAGTTAGGGCGCTGTGGCTTAACTCCCTTGCCTGCTTTAGCGCAGCTTGGGCATCAGTGCCGAGCTGTCGACACACAGCCAGACACACCGATAGACAGCGTGACATGCATGTACAGACAAACACACCGATAGACAGCGTGACATGCATGTACAGACACACTGATGGATACATGACACACACAGACAAACACACAGACAGACAGCCAGACACACCGATAGACAGCATGACATGCATGTACAGACAGACACAGTGATAGACAGCGTGACATGCATGTACAGACAGACACACTGATAGACAGCGTGACATGCACACAGACAAACATAGTGATAGACAGCGTGACATGCATGTACAGACAGACACACTGATAGACAGCGTGACATGCATGTACAGACAGTCACACCGATAGACAGCGTGACATGCACACAGACAAACACAGTGATAGACAGCGTAACATGCATGTACAGACAGTCACACCGATAGACAGCGTGACATGCACACAGACAAACACAGTGATAGATAGCCAGAATATGCACACAGACACACTGATGGATAATTGACACACACAAACACACCGATAAACAGCAAGACATATGCACTGACACACTGATGGATACATGACACACACACACACAAACACACTGACAGACAGCAAGACATGCGCACAGACACACTGATGGATACATGACACACACAGACTGAAAGACAGTGTAACACACACACACACACACAAACTGATAAACATTCATCAGCATGACGAACAGCCAAACACACTGATAGGCACACACACACACATTCACGCATACACAGACACGCGGATAGATAAACACACAGACACACCTTCAGAACTTGGTATACACACACCCTTGTTCGAGAACATAATCACAGAAACCGTATGGGAAACAGGTAATACTCTGTTCAAGATACCATATCAATAGCTGCTGGTGTGGATGATCATAAGAACGAACAGATGGACACACTGACGCATACACATAGAGACATGTGCGTAAGCATATACACACATGCACGCACGCACACACGCGTACACATACACATGCACGCGCGCGTGCACACCCATTTTCACAAACAACAAGCATGCAAGAAATGAAAGTCAAACTGAAAATAAGACGTGAAACCAAAATCCAGCAAAAAGAAATGATAAAGTCCATAAAAGAAATGATAAAGTCCATAAAAGAAATACATGTAAGTGAAGGTGTACATAGCGTATTTGTGTATTTGTGCGTTCTATGTGCCTCTATTCACCATGTTATGCACACCACATGAGTTCAGCCAATAAATGTAGTACTTTTTTTAAAGAAATACATGTACATGTACATGTACCGTTAAGTGAAGGTCTACATAAGGTATTTGTGCGTGTTATGTGCCTCTATTCACCATGTTATGCACACCACATGAGTTCAGCCGATAAATGTAGTACTTTTTGTTTCAACCTCACTTGTTATTTAAATTGCATGTTCATGTTTCCTTTGATTTTTAATAGTCATTGTCTGCATGTAAAATATGCTGGGTTTCTCCACACAGTACTTTTGGGCAAGAGCCTACGTTACAAGATGATGTTAGCATTCAAACATAGCATGCAAATTGCTGAGGTTAGTAGTCCAAATTCAACCATAGCATGCAAAATGCTGAGGTCAGTAGTCTAAATTCAACCATAGCATGCAAATTGCTGAGGTCAGTAGTCCAAATTCAACCAAACAGAACTGGAGTACTAATGGTGAGGATTTTAGCTGCCCATAATGCATGTAACATATAAGAGCTCTTACAAATGATATTACAATTCCTCCGAAGTCGGAGTGTGGCTGCCCATGTGGTGGGGTAATCAAAAACGGTCACACACGTATGTTCTCATCCCTAGCTGGTGTGTTCAAGTGCTTCGGCTGGGATGATCCCTGGAGTCTTTAAGCCAGGGTACGACAACAACAAACAAATATTACAATGCCTATGCAAGAACAGGCTTATATTGTGTAGTTGTGCATAATGTGCATGGGTATGTGTATGCATGTGTGATCTCCATGTGATCTTGATCTTGATTCTAGCTGATAGGGCCTCACTGTGGCATACTATCAATGAAATGTGAGTTTGTGAGTGCACAAAATAAGGATGCATGATAACTTATGCACTCATCAAGTATTCCACTCAGACTGCAGTTCCTTACAAATTCATAGCAAACACTGAAACAAGTATAACAACATAATGACCCCTATCCCCCCCCCCCCCCCCCCCCCCCCACCACCACCACCAGAAAAAAGGATAGAAAAAGAATTTTTTAACAAGGATTTTGTTTCAAAGATGTTGAGTGATCATTGTTAGATTCCTTTCTTTTAGCATACACATATTGATAAATGTACAATCCTGAGAATAAAAGCAGACAGCCAGTGCTATGACAATACACTGTACACCGTTTACGGTTATATATCCATACAGTTCATCAGGCCACATTCTGAGCTAGGAAAACAGATTATGTTAGTTACGGTATATAGTTTAGAGGGCCATAATAGTTACAAATGAGTAGCTTTGGTGTGAAATGAGCAGTCCTCTTCATTAAACCATCAAATTATGTTAACTGAAAATGAGTAATTAGAGCATATTTTTCAATTTTGAAGAGTAGTAGAGGTCCAAATTGAGTAGTTCATCAGGCCACATTCTGAGCTAGGAAAACAGATTATGTTAGTTACGGTATATAGTTTAGAGGGCCATAATAGTCATCATACAGTTTATCAGGTCATAATCTGAGCTAGACAAACGCACTGCGTTAGCTGTGCACATACGCATGGGTGCAACTCCCCCAAATGAAAAAAACTGAAAGGCAGGGGTCCAGGGGCCGCCCAGTGCCCCGGCAAGGTACAGGGGCAGAGCCCTGTTGGACGATTCAGGAGGGCAACGCAAGAGAGAGAGAGATAACGAGACAGACAGTCACAATGACGGACAGAGACAGTTTCGAGTCCGATAAGCCTTGTAAAATGATTACATTGCCTTTGAAAGCAATATGGCGTCACCATGCTGTGTTCACAATTCCCAGAGAGAGATTCCAGGATAGAACAAGCAAAATCAAAACGCCCCAAATCGCCTGTGGTCAATTTTTTTTTTTGGGGGGGATGAATTTAAAAAAACAACAACTGAAGTTCAGTTTCTGGTAAAATTGTAAAACAAATGAAATCAGTGTAAAACTGAAAGAGTAGCACCCATGCAGGCAGTCCATCAGGTCAGACTTTGAGCTTTCCTAAAAACAGCGACAGGCTTCAGACGCAGCAGCAGAACAGTGTTAACTCATTCAACACTGGCCGATTGCTTCCCTTTACAACCGTTCAACACGAATGTATGCTATAGCGTACATAGTATTTAAACATTCACACTTCACAACTCCGCGAAGCCATGCAACCCAAACTGCTATAAAAGTATTCCTCTACGGTCCCTTAATAGTTTTCAACCAATGAAATGACTTCTAGTCTATTTTTAGGACGGCAATGAATGAAAACGAGTCACTACCCCTCTCATCGTCTTCTTTGTCATGCTTTTTTTCAAATCTAATTTTTTTACTTTGGAAGTATAACATATGCTAGCTTTTATTATTAAAAACAATCCCGCAAATTTTCAAAACTGTGCGGTTAAGCATTATTTTTTCAATAATTTTTATGTAGTGATGCAAACCTGCCTAGTGTTGAACGTTTGCGCAAAACATGTACGCCATAGCGTACATTAGAGTTGACTCCAGTCATGACGCCCTGCGCTGTAGCCCCCCCGCACTTTGGTGCATGGACTACAAAAGTGACGCCTTTCCACTGGGAGGGGTGGGGAGGAGGGGTCCCTCTCCCTCCCTCCCCCCGCCCCTTCCATGTAAGAATCCCTAACCACCCCCTCCACCATCATCTTTATTATTATTATTACCATTAATATTATAAAAATAATTAAACTTTCTGCTCGGGCTCCCATGCCAAAACATAATCCACAAAATAAAAACTAATCCTTAATTTCAGTTAAAATAACATTATGACAACGAGGGCGGGAGGGTTTTTGTAGCCACCCCCCCTCGGGAATTCATACATAATAATAACATACACACACAATCTGCGTAGCCGCCGTCGCTGATTACCCACTGTTAAGAAATCTCTTTTCAAACTCATATATAAATCTTTAATAAAAATAAATAATTAGTATATATAGCCGGTCGGGGATCTCTTCCCGCGATGCAGTTTATTTTCTGTGCGCGTGTACGGTCTTTACTCCTTTTAATTGATAAACATACTAAACTATATCCATATAAAATCATACAAAGTATAAAACATTATTTTTATTAATAACTCTTAACAAGCATTATAACAGTCTTAACCTACTTTTATTATTATATTTTACTTAAGATATATAGGTTGTCTCCCCCCACAATAGGAACGGGTTAATATTTAACCCTTTTTATAAAAATCTATTTTAACAGTATCTAGATCATGGTGCCCTTTTCGCCGAATAAACATGTATATAATTGTCTGTGTGTAATTAGAATACTCAGCTGGGATCATATAAAAATAATTCTGCCCGAATTTGGGGCCCCCCTCTCGGGGAGGTGTGCCCGTCGTTGATGGTGGGCGCGAGCTTGTCTCGCGTGCCCCCCGGCGGCGGGGGCGTCTCCCCCAGCACGGGAAGGACCCCCGGGTAACTGTCCTTTCCACCTTCCCCCCTCCCAAAACCCGTGAGATGACCTCCCCCTTGATGGGACGGGCCCGCCGCGGGTTGTTGACGCGAGGATGGCTCGCGTATACCTCCCTCGGCTGGCCCGCCCCAACTCGGGCGTTGAGGCCCTCCGGGATTCCCCTTTCTCCCACCCCATTCCCTCTTGTAGATCCCAGCTGAGTCATTAGACATCCCCTTTTCTTTTTTATTATAAAGCTTTTTTTCTACTTCGAGATTATATCGCCGTAGCAGGAGTTCTCTCCCCCGGCATATTTAACAAAATAGATGTAAATAGTTTTTATTTTTTGTATATAACAATAATAAATTACATATCTACTGTAAATAACAAATATATATTTGTAAATATATTTTAAACAAATATTTAACGGCCAAAATTGGTTTTTATTAATAAACATAAAAATCGAAATTTTTAACACAAGTAGCCTTGAAATTTTAATACAACAGGGAGGGTTGTACTCGGGCCAGATAACAAATGAATTTTAACACAATATTTTATACATAAATAGTTATTTAACAGGTATCTACAGATACCACCGACTAATTTTATAATTCTTAACAGGTCATTCCTCACTATACATAAAAACTTGCGCTTTTAGAATCCTTCTCCCATATATTTTTCATGTTTTGTCCTTGTTCCTGTCTACGTCCTCTTACGTTCATGTATTGTCTTTTGTTTATTTGCAACTAACAAATGTCCCATATGTGCCTTCCCAGGTCGAGAGGACGTAAAATTCCAAATAACTTAGTGTTGACTCCAACTAAATAAAAAGTAATGTCCCATATGGCTACGGCCGGGAGGACGTCAAGCTAAGTTTTCTTCATTAGTGTTGAGAGAGCTAAAGGAGTCCAGTCAATCTGGGCAGGCAGGCCACAGACCAGACCAGGAGTGAAGTGTTAACGAGAAAGAAGCCAAGGTCAGAACGAACAAACAGCCAAATGATACAGAAAGCTGAAAGCAAGGCCAGGCGGGATAGCAGGCAGGCAGGCAGGCAGGCAAAAGTAATTAACAAGAACGGAAAGGAGTTAGGGTGAGGGGGGGTCGCGGTGGGGAGGGTGTGTGTGGGTGGGAGTAAAACCTTGGTACTCTATGAGGGTGTCGACGGTGTTTGTGTAATGCTCGGCGGTGCGAGCGGCTAGAGTGATCCAGGCGATCTGCGGGGCCTCCCACTCGGCCCACAGCTGAAAGAAAGGGAGGCAACAAACAGACCTGTTTACCCCCTACACAAGTTTCGAGTAGTCTGGACAGCTGAAATGAGTAGCTTTGGTGTGAAATGAGCAGTCCTCTTCATTAAACCATCAAATTATGTTCACTGAAAATGAGTAATTAGAGCATATTTTTCAATTTTGAAGAGTAGTAGAGGTCCAAATTGAGTAGAATACTACTCGAAAAGAGTAGAGTAAACAGGTCTGAACAAACATGTGGTATACACATCTGGGCATCCCGATGACAGACACAATCATACTGCATTTCAAATTTCTGGCTTGGTTGTTGAAACTTAGCACAACCCTGCAACAGGGGATGGTACACAGTGTAGGCCTTCTCTACAGCACACGTTGCATCTTCTGTTCTGTGGTTAGTTGCCTTTTATGAATGGTTCTTCTTCTTCTGCTTCCCCAGGCCATATGGCTATAATGGGTAAGGTACGTATGTGTCTGGTTTTCAGTTTTCACTGGTCGCCCCGCTGCGTACAGCCGACACATTCTGGTGAATGAGGGTGGATGTCTTTGTGAGTGAGAATCATATTATTTTTGTTACTTTATTTCTTTGCACTGGAATGTTGGTAGTATGACTATCTTGTTGATTTTAATGCATGTTTTTAATGTTGATTTTAATGTTGCTTTTGTAAAGCGCATCGAGCATACTATTGTATGGATTTTAGCGCTATATGAAATAAAATTATTATTATTATTATTATTCCAATTTCAGAGGAGCTCAAAGGAAAACAATTATTTGGAGGATTTTGGGGGTAAAAAAAAGGCAGAAGAATGGGCCAATAAGTCAGAAAGATAGTAGATGACAGAAAGCAAAGGGAAAAGGCAGAGTCAAAGTGAGAGACAGATTAGGGGAAGTTTCAAGCACAGAACTTCCAGAAGGTGGGGGAACTATTTTTACGAAAGACCCCCCCGGTATCCCAGCGGGGAGTATTAATGGTTCATTGTTGAACATTATAGTGTCCCGTTTGGGACAATAGTAAAATAGGAGTGAGAACCGTATGATGAATTTTCTTAAAAGTTAAGGACAACAATTGTACAGCTTTTTTCTTTCTTCTTTTCTTCTTCCTATTGGGGATGTTTATCCTGCCCCACACCCAAAGGCTTCGTTTAGACTGCAATTGGCGCACAGGACGCATGCTATGAGAGTTCGGCCTACTCCTACCAAATAGTGGAATGAGCTTTAACGTGTGTGCAAGATCTTTGTGCATGCGTTCGCACACGGGACCTCGGTTTTAAGTCTCATCCGAAGGACTTTCCCCCCAACTGACGTCAGCTACCCATTTACACCTGGGTGTAGTGAGGAAAATAGGAGTAAAGTGCCTTTCCCAAGGACACACCACTGCGAGACGAGCTGGGTTCGAACCCGCACACTCGCAAACCTGCCGGATTACGAGCCAGAGACTCAACCAATTGAGCCACAGTGGCTCAAAACATCTGAAACACACTGGTTGCTGAAACTAGCAATAACCCTGGCATGAATGATGCATAGCATGCCACACCCACACCTTTTACATCTGTCTTCTCTTTCAGAATTAGTTGATAAAATAAACAAACTGACTTGAATTATAATTATAATAATAATAATAATAATAATAAAGCCAGATGCGTGCAGATGTACAAACAGCACACATTTCATCTTTAGTTCTGGGTTAGTAAATCAAACTGACTAAACAGACTTCGTAAAAAAAAACCTGGGCCAAATTCAAATGCTGAAATAACACAGACTGCATTTTGTATTTCAGGGTAAAGTGGTGAAAATTACAGTAACAAGGTCAAGGTCAGCAATAATTTATGCTCAGGTGTATTGTACTCAAGGGGATACACAACCACGCACAATCTGAAGCGCTTTTAATAAGTAAAAATGTGGAAAATATGGCTT
Organism: Phymorhynchus buccinoides; assembly: GCA_017654935.2. Taxonomy (NCBI): domain Eukaryota; kingdom Metazoa; phylum Mollusca; class Gastropoda; order Neogastropoda; family Raphitomidae; genus Phymorhynchus; species Phymorhynchus buccinoides. Next base: position 59,627,467 of record CM065692.1, read on the forward strand.
AAACCTCAAGTTTTAGACCGCTACCACTTTCGAGGCCTACCAAGGCCTAAACTCAGTGTTCTAGTCAAAGATTGGAAAGAAACAGCAGAAGCAGAATTACCTCCGTTATTCATTCTGCATACTACACACGATGAGTGACACAATAACAAAACTGCAGACATTTATAGCAAGAATTGCCACCAACACTACAGCAAATGAACCAAGCCCCCACGACCAAACCATCTTCTATTTACCACTGTTGAAAGAACCAAAAGAAGACATATAATGGAGAAAATATTCCCCACAAAAAAAAAGCAAACAAGACATCAATGAATATTGCTGCTCTTTCCATGTAAAAAATGCTGTGCTCTTTGAATGACTAAGCAGCATGATCTATTGCTAAACATTTTAAAAAATCTGTAAAATGCGAATCAAAGGGAACTCAGGAATTGCTACAGGAACCACTCCACAAAAACTTGAAATCATCCAATTTTATCCAACATGTCTCTTTCTTTCTATTCAAACACCAATTGACAACACACTAAAATCTACAGAAATGAAAAATAAACAAGGATACTGGCACATTATTTCCCTCTGTGTGTGTGTGTGTGTGTGTTGTTGCTGTTTTAGAGTTAGCATATCAAAACAATCACTTGACTACAAAATAGCACCTTTTTAGCAGATGTGTCAACTCTTCCTAGCTCGAATGTAACCAAGAACAGGACCAGCGATACAGTATACTGACTTTGAACACAAAACCTTCACAAAGAAGTGTCTTAACTCTCAAAATCTTCCACATGTTAATAATCTGCAGGTAACTAGATCTAAATGAGACAAAGTGAAACAGCGAGTATGGAGTGGATATGTAACATAAGGAAACCTAGTATTTAAGAAAATTACTCATGACAGTTAGGCCGTGTACACACATCTTTTTATTTCCGTACCCCTCTAGACTAGTACAAGTGCTAAATTCCTTTGAATATAGCAAATGCCTATATAGGCCCTTTATATTGTACAAGTGCTACATTCCTTTGAATATAGCAAATGCCTATATAGGCCCTTTATATTGTACAAGTGCTACATTCCTTTGAATATAGCAAATGCCTATATAGGCCCTTTATATTGTACAAGTGCTACATTCCTTTGAATATAGCAAATGCCTATATAGGCCCTTTATATTGTACAAGTGCTACATTCCTTTGAATATAGCAAATGCCTATATAGGCCCTTTATATTGTACAAGTGCTACATTCCTTTGAATATAGCAAATGCCTATATAGGCCCTTTATATTGTACAAGTGCTACATTCCTTTGAATATAGCAAATGCCTATATAGGCCCTTTATATTGTACAAGTGCTACATTCCTTTGAATATAGCAAATGCCTATATAGGCCCTTTATATTGTACAAGTGCTACATTCCTTTGAATATAACAAATGCCTATATAGGCCCTTTATATTGTACAAGTGTGTGTGTGTGTAAGAAACTTGTTGTTTCTCAAATTCTCATAATCCATCGACGCCGGCTCTAGGCAATTTAAAATCCTGCAATTCAGGACAACCTGAAACAAGGAGCATCCATGCGTGAACAAGTAAAGCAAAGAAGAAGAAAATAAGTGGATGGGTTTCCGTACAGAAATGCATGTCCTCCTTTCTGTTATTTATTCACAGGGTTTCCGTACAGAAATGCATGTCCTCCTTTCTGTTATTTATTCACAGGGTTTACGTACAGAAATGCATGTCCTCCTTTCTGTTATTTATTCACAGGGTTTACATACAGAAATGCATGTCCTCCTTTCTGTTATTTATTCACCGGGTTTACATACAGAAATGCATGTCCTCCTTTCTGTTATTTATTCACACATACAGGGTTTACATACAGAAATGCATGTCCTCCTTTCTGTTATTTATTCACAGGGTTTACATACAGAAATGCATGTCCTCCTTTCTGTTATTTATTCACAGGGTTTACATACAGAAATGCATGTCCTCCTTTCTGTTATTTATTCACAGGGTTTTTCTGTTACACAGGGTTTACATACAGAAATGCATGTCCTCCTTTCTGTTACACAGGGTTTACAGAAATGCATGTCCTCCTTTCTGTTATTTATTCACAGGGTTTACATACAGAAATGCATGTCCTCCTTTCTGTTATTTATTCACAGGGTTTACGTACAGAAATGCATGTCCTCCTTTCTGTTATTTATTCACAGGGTTTACATACAGAAATGCATGTCCTCCTTTCTGTTATTTATTCACAGGGTTTACATACAGAAATGCATGTCCTCCTTTCTGTTATTTATTCACAGGGTTTACGTACAGAAATGCATGTCCTCCTTTCTGTTATTTATTCACAGGGTTTACATACAGAAATGCATGTCCTCCTTTCTGTTATTTATTCACAGGGTTTACATACAGAAATGCATGTCCTCCTTTCTGTTACTTATTCACAGGGTTTACGTACAGAAATGCATGTCCTCCTTTCTGTTATTTATTCACAGGGTTTACACAGAAATGCATGTCCTCCTTTCTGTTATTTATTCACAGGGTTTACATACAGAAATGCATGTCCTCCTTTCTGTTACTTATTCACAGGGTTTACATACAGAAATGCATGTCCTCCTTTCTGTTACTTATTCACAGGGTTTACATACAGAAATGCATGTCCTCCTTTCTGTTACTTATTCACAGGGTTTACATACAGAAATGCATGTCCTCCTTTCTGTTACTTATTCACAGGGTTTACATACAGAAATGCATGTCCTCCTTTCTGTTACTTATTCACAGGGTTTACATACAGAAATGCATGTCCTCCTTTCTGTTACTTATTCACAGGGTTTACATACAGAAATGCATGTCCTCCTTTCTGTTACTTATTCACAGGGTTTACATACAGAAATGCATGTCCTCCTTTCTGTTACTTATTCACAGGGTTTACATACAGAAATGCATGTCCTCCTTTCTGTTACTTATTCACAGGGTTTACATACAGAAATGCATGTCCTCCTTTCTGTTACTTATTCACAGGGTTTACATACAGAAATGCATGTCCTCCTTTCTGTTACTTATTCACAGGGTTTACATACAGAAATGCATGTCCTCCTTTCTGTTATTTATTCACAGGGTTTACATACAGAAATGCATGTCCTCCTTTCTGTTACTTATTCACAGGGTTTACATACAGAAATGCATGTCCTCCTTTCTGTTACTTATTCACAGGGTTTACATACAGAAATGCATGTCCTCCTTTCTGTTATTTATTCACAGGGTTTACATACAGAAATGCATGTCCTCCTTTCTGTTATTTATTCACAGGGTTTACATACAGAAATGCATGTCCTCCTTTCTGTTAGGGTTTACAACAGAAATGCATGTCCTCCTTTCTGTTACTTATTCACAGGGTTTACATACAGAAATGCATGTCCTCCTTTCTGTTATTTATTCACAGGGTTTACATACAGAAATGCATGTCCTCCTTTCTGTTACTTTATTCACAGGGTTTACATACAGAAATGCATGTCCTCCTTTCTGTTATTTATTCACAGGGTTTACATACAGAAATGCATGTCCTCCTTTCTGTTACTTATTCACAGGGTTTACATACAGAAATGCATGTCCTCCTTTCTGTTATTTATTCACAGGGTTTACATACAGAAATGCATGTCCTCCTTTCTGTTATTTATTCACAGGGTTTACATACAGAAATGCATGTCCTCCTTTCTGTTATTTATTCACAGGGTTTACATACAGAAATGCATGTCCTCCTTTCTGTTATTTATTCACAGGGTTTACATACAGAAATGCATGTCCTCCTTTCTGTTATTTATTCACAGGGTTTACATACAGAAATGCATGTCCTCCTTTCTGTTATTTATTCACAGGGTTTACACAGAAATGCATGTCCTCCTTTCTGTTAGGGTTTAAATGCATGTCCTCCTTTCTGTTAATTATTCACAGGGTTTACATACAGAAATGCATGTCCTCCTTTCTGTTATTTATTCACAGGGTTTACATACAGAAATGCATGTCCTCCTTTCTGTTACTTATTCACAGGGTTTACATACAGAAATGCATGTCCTCCTTTCTGTTACTTATTCACAGGGTTTACATACAGAAATGCATGTCCTCCTTTCTGTTACTTATTCACAGGGTTTACATACAGAAATGCATGTCCTCCTTTCTGTTATTTATTCACAGGGTTTACATACAGAAATGCATGTCCTCCTTTCTGTTATTTATTCACAGGGTTTACATACAGAAATGCATGTCCTCCTTTCTGTTACTTATTCACAGGGTTTACATACAGAAATGCATGTCCTCCTTTCTGTTACTTATTCACAGGGTTTACATACAGAAATGCATGTCCTCCTTTCTGTTACTTATTCACAGGGTTTACATACAGAAATGCATGTCCTCCTTTCTGTTACTTATTCACAGGGTTTACATACAGAAATGCATGTCCTCCTTTCTGTTACTTATTCACAGGGTTTACATACAGAAATGCATGTCCTCCTTTCTGTTACTTATTCACAGGGTTTACATACAGAAATGCATGTCCTTTTCTGTTACTTATTCACAGGGTTTACAACAGAAATGCATGTCCTCCTTTCTGTTACTTATTCACAGGGTTTACATACAGAAATGCATGTCCTCCTTTCTGTTACTTATTCACAGGGTTTACATACAGAAATGCATGTCCTCCTTTCTGTTATTTATTCACAGGGTTTACATACAGAAATGCATGTCCTCCTTTCTGTTATTTATTCACAGGGTTTACATACAGAAATGCATGTCCTCCTTTCTGTTACTTATTCACAGGGTTTACGTACAGAAATATTCACACAGGGTTTACATTATTCACACAGGGTTTACATACAGAAATGCATGTCCTCCTTTCTGTTACTTATTCACAGGGTTTACATACAGAAATGCATGTCCTCCTTTCTGTTATTTATTCACAGGGTTTACATACAGAAATGCATGTCCTCCTTTCTGTTACTTATTCACAGGGTTTACATACAGAAATGCATGTCCTCCTTTCTGTTACTTATTCACAGGGTTTACATACAGAAATGCATGTCCTCCTTTCTGTTACTTATTCACAGGGTTTACATACAGAAATGCATGTCCTCCTTTCTGTTACTTATTCACAGGGTTTACATACAGAAATGCATGTCCTCCTTTCTGTTACTTATTCACAGGGTTTACATACAGAAATGCATGTCCTCCTTTCTGTTACTTATTCACAGGGTTTACATACAGAAATGCATGTCCTCCTTTCTGTTATTTATTCACAGGGTTTACAGAAATGCACCTCCTTTCTGTTAGAAAAATGCATGTCCTCCTTTCTGTTATTTATTCACAGGGTTTACATACAGAAATGCATGTCCTCCTTTCTGTTATTTATTCACAGGGTTTACATACAGAAATGCATGTCCTCCTTTCTGTTATTTATTCACAGGGTTTACATACAGAAATGCATGTCCTCCTTTCTGTTAATTATTCACAGGGTTTACATACAGAAATGCATGTCCTCCTTTCTGTTATTTATTCACAGGGTTTACATACAGAAATGCATGTCCTCCTTTCTGTTATTTATTCACAGGGTTTACATACAGAAATGCATGTCCTCCTTTCTGTTATTTATTCACAGGGTTTACAGAAATGCATGTCCTCCTTTCTGTTACTTATTCACAGGGTTTACATACAGAAATGCATGTCCTCCTTTCTGTTATTTATTCACAGGGTTTACATACAGAAATGCATGTCCTCCTTTCTGTTATTTATTCACAGGGTTTATTCACAGGGTTTACATACAGAAATGCATGTCCTCCTTTCTGTTATTTATTCACACAGGCATGTTTTTCTGTTACAGGGTACACAGAAATGCATGTCCTCCTTTCTGTTATTTATTCACAGGGTTTACATACAGAAATGCATGTCCTCCTTTCTGTTATTTATTCACAGGGTTTACATACAGAAATGCATGTCCTCCTTTCTGTTATTTATTCACAGGGTTTACATACAGAAATGCATGTCCTCCTTTCTGTTATTTATTCACAGGGTTTACATACAGAAATGCATGTCCTCCTTTCTGTTATTTATTCACAGGGTTTACATACAGAAATGCATGTCCTCCTTTCTGTTATTTATTCACAGGGTTTACATACAGAAATGCATGTCCTCCTTTCTGTTATTTATTCACAGGGTTTACATACAGAAATGCATGTCCTCCTTTCTGTTATTTATTCACAGGGTTTACATACAGAAATGCATGTCCTCCTTTCTGTTATTTATTCACAGGGTTTACATACAGAAATGCATGTCCTCCTTTCTGTTATTTATTCACAGGGTTTACATACAGAAATGCATGTCCTCCTTTCTGTTATTTATTCACAGGGTTTACGTACAGAAATGCATGTCCTCCTTTCTGTTATTTATTCACAGGGTTTACATACAGAAATGCATGTCCTCCTTTCTGTTATTTATTCACAGGGTTTACATACAGAAATGCATGTCCTCCTTTCTGTTATTTATTCACAGGGTTTACATACAGAAATGCATGTCCTCCTTTCTGTTACTTATTCACAGGGTTTACATACAGAAATGCATGTCCTCCTTTCTGTTATTTATTCACAGGGTTTACATACAGAAATGCATGTCCTCCTTTCTGTTATTTATTCACAGGGTTTACATACAGAAATGCATGTCCTCCTTTCTGTTATTTATTCACAGGGTTTACGTACAGAAATGCATGTCCTCCTTTCTGTTATTTATTCACAGGGTTTACGTACAGAAATGCATGTCCTCCTTTCTGTTATTTATTCACAGGGTTTACATACAGAAATGCATGTCCTCCTTTCTGTTACTTATTCACAGGGTTTACATACAGAAATGCATGTCCTCCTTTCTGTTATTTATTCACAGGGTTTACATACAGAAATGCATGTCCTCCTTTCTGTTATTTATTCACAGGGTTTACATACAGAAATGCATGTCCTCCTTTCTGTTACTTATTCACAGGGTTTACATACAGAAATGCATGTCCTCCTTTCTGTTATTTATTCACAGGGTTTACATACAGAAATGCATGTCCTCCTTTCTGTTACTTATTCACGGGGTTTACATACAGAAATGCATGTCCTCCTTTCTGTTATTTATTCACAGGGTTTACATACAGAAATGCATGTCCTCCTTTCTGTTACTTATTCACAGGGTTTACATACAGAAATGCATGTCCTCCTTTCTGTTATTTATTCACAGGGTTTACATACAGAAATGCATGTCCTCCTTTCTGTTATTTATTCACAGGGTTTACATACAGAAATGCATGTCCTCCTTTCTGTTAATTATTCACAGGGTTTACATACAGAAATGCATGTCCTCCTTTCTGTTATTTATTCACAGGGTTTACGTACAGAAATGCATGTCCTTTCCTTTCTGTTATGTCCTTATTCACAGGGTTTACATACAGAAATGCATGTCCTCCTTTCTGTTACTTATTCACGGGGTTTACATACAGAAATGCATGTCCTCCTTTCTGTTACTTATTCACAGGGTTTCCGTACAGAAATGCATGTCCTCCTTTCTGTTACTTATTCACAGGGTTTACATACAGAAATGCATGTCCTCCTTTCTGTTACTTATTCACAGGGTTTACATACAGAAATGCATGTCCTCCTTTCTGTTACTTATTCACGGGGTTTACGTACAGAAATGCATGTCCTCCTTTCTGTTACTTATTCACCGGGTTTCCGTACAGAAATGCATGTCCTCCTTTCTGTTACTTATTCACAGGGTTTACATACAGAAATAAAGAGATGTGTGCATGGCCTTAAGGTAAAATAAGGGTTGAGTACTGAAGTAGGTTTCAATTTAAAGTCTATTCCCTTGCAAAATGTGTACGGTGTGTAGACAGTGGGAGCATGGCATGAAATTGGTCAGTTAAGCCTTTCTTTGATTAAAAAACATCTACGTGAATGGAAAAAAGCAAGGTAAACAAAACCTAGGATGAAATTCTGCTTTACTATAATACTCAAAACGCAAGTACATAGTAGCCACAATGTAATCTTAAAACGCACAATTAAAAGCAACATAACGGGTACTTCGCGACAGAGTAAGAAAGTGTGTGAAGAAGAAAGAGAGAGAATGTGTGCAAATGTATGTGGCAATAAGCTAATTTTGAACAGCACATGACGTCATGCAAATGCATGTGAGAGCTGGCGAGAGTGCATGCGCATTACTTGAAAAGACATATCAGATCAAAGACTGAAAGAGAGGCAGATAGGTACAGAAACAGACCAGGTGTAGAACATGTTGTACATGGGAAAACCCCCACAAATACTGGTCCTTGTTCCACAAACATACAAACAATGAAATGATCAACACCATGCAGCTGCATTAACGCGATAACAAAACAAGGAATAGAACAAGAAAAATAAGTTTTTTCCAGAAAGAAGAAAGATCATTGTGACTTCACACATGGACATGTGCGCATATTGACAAGGTAACAATGAACCCCTCCACGGCTTCAGTGTATGCACCAGAAATTAGCCTTCACAAATGGAGATCTATGTGAATCGACAAGGCAACAATGAATCCCTCCACGGCTTCAGTGTATGCACCAGAAATTAGCCTTCACAAATGGAGATCTATGTGAATCGACAAGGTAACAATGAACCCCTCCACGGCTTCAGTGTATGCTAAGTTAATATTCCTTCACAAATGGAGATCTATGTGAATCGACAAGGTAACAATGAATCCCTCCACGGTTTCAGTGTATGCTAAATTAATATTCCTTCACAAATGGAGATCTATGTGAATCGAGAAGGCAACAATGAACCCCTCCACATTTTTAGTGTACGCTCCATTAATACGCCTAAACATTAACAGAGCTTAATCTAGGATTTCTGACAAAAGGGGGCAGTCCCCCCCTCATATCAAAAAAAGGGGGGCACCCCCCCCCCCCCTATCCAACCCCACATCACATACATAAGAACCAGTACCTCCCCCACCCTCACATTTTCGTCAGCCACGGCCACTTTTTCAACCAGTCATTTTGGAACCGATGTTCATTTGCACTGCCACTGTTGTCATTTTTTTCCGACGTTTCAAATGTAGAAGCCTTGGCTATATTCACATTCATGCCCGTAAAGAACGATAATCTGTTGACTGAAAAAGCAATCACTATGTTCTTTTCTGTTACAAATTATCGTTCTTGACGGGCATAAATGTGAATATAGCCGAAGCCTTTTCTTCGAGGTCTTCAGATTCGCTTAGAACAGGATTTTTTTTTTTCACTTTGCCTCCGCGAAAATCAAAATCAAACAGGTCCCTGCCCGCTTCATTTTGAAGAACATTCAAGATGGCGGTCGAAACTCTCGCAACTTCCTGTCGGTAGAACGAGAGGAACGCGATTGGTTGATTAACACTAACATTTTGTCAAGAACCAATGAAATGTCGAGAAATCCTTCAATCCTGCTCGATACTTTCAGTTTATCCAGACGACGGGTTTAGCAGACAACGAAGGTCTTCCCGCATCGATCGGTTAAAAACTGCGGGCCGTTCTGCAACTGTGCGGAATGCGGCCCGCTCCCCGCGCCGATTATCGCGGGAAGGAACAAAATTTTGGGGGATTTTACCAATCCCGCGCTCTAGATTAAGCTCTGCATTAATACGCCTTACCATTACTACGCCTTAACAAATGGAGATCTATGTGAATCGAGAAGGTAACAATGAACCCCTCCATAGCTTGAGTGTAAGCTCCAGAAATGCTCTTATAAAAATGGAAATCTACACTAACTGAGAAGATAGCTGCGCATCCCTCCATGAGGTCAGCAGAGCCCTGTAGGTAGGCCTCGGAAACGTAGCAGACAAAACATCTACACAGCAAGGATGAAATGCCAAAAAGGTAGTATAAGTTTCCTCCAGTGAAAGCCTGAAGGCACCATCACCTTTCCTCATTCCTTTAGTGATGGAACCTTCTGGCTTTATCGGAGAAGTGATGGAACCTTCTGGCTTTATCGGAGAAGTGATGGAACCTTCTGGCTTTATCGGAGAAGAATGATAGAACCTTCTGGCTTTACCTGAGAAGAATGATAGAACCTTCTGGCTTTATCGGAGATGTGATGGAACCTTCTGGCTTTATCAGAGAAGTGATGGAACCTTCTGGCTTTATCGGAGAAGAATGATGGAACCTTCTGGCTTTATCGGAGAAGAGTGATGGAACCTTCTGGCTTTACCTGAGAAGAATGATAGAACCTTCTGGCTTTACCTGAGAAGAATGATAGAACCTTCTGGCTTTATCGGAGAAGAATGATGGAACCTTCTGGCTTTATCGGAGAAGAGTGATGGAACCTTCTGGCTTTATCGGAGAAGAGTGATGGAACCTTCTGGCTTTAGAAGAATGATAGAACCTTCTGGCTTTACCTGAGAAGAATGATAGAACCTTATGGCTTTACCTGAGAAGAATGATAGAACCTTATGGCTTTACCTGAGAAGAATGATAGAACCTTCTGGCTTTACTCGAGAAGAATGATAGTACCTTCTGGCTTTACCTGAGAAGAATGATAGTACCTTCTGGCTTTACCCGAGAAGAATGATAGTACCTTCTGGCTTTACCCGAGAAGAATGATAGTACCTTCTGGCTTTATGATAGTACCTTCTGGCTTTACCCGAGAAGAATGATAGTACCTTCTGGCTTTACCTGAGAAGAATGATAGTACCTTATGGCTTTACCTGAGAAGAATGATAGTACCTTCTGGCTTTACCTGAGAAGAATGATAGTACCTTCTGGCTTTACCCGAGAAGAATGATAGTACCTTCTGGCTTTATCGAGAGAATGATAGAACCTTCTGGCTTTATCGGAGAAGAATGATAGAACCTTCTGGCTTTATCGGAGAAGAATGATAGAACCTTCTGGCTTTATCGGAGAAGAATGATAGAACCTTCTGGCTTTATCGGAGAAGAATGATAGAACCTTCTGGCTTTACCTGAGAAGAATGATAGAACCTTCTGGCTTTACCTGAGAAGAATGATAGAACCTTCTGGCTTTACCTGAGAAGAATGATAGAACCTTCTGGCTTTACCTGAGAAGAATGATAGAACCTTCTGGCTTTACCTGAGAAGAATGATAGAACCTTATGGCTTTACCTGAGACCTTCTGGCTTTACCTGAGAAGAATGATAGAACCTTCTGGCTTTACCTGAGAAGAATGATAGAACCTTCTGGCTTTACCTGAGAAGAATGATAGAACCTTCTGGCTTTACCTGAGAAGAATGATAGAACCTTCTGGCTTTACCTGAGAAGAATGATAGAACCTTCTGGCTTTACCTGAGAAGAATGATAGAACCTTCTGGCTTTACCTGAGAAGAATGATAGAACCTTCTGGCTTTACCTGAGAAGAATGATAGAACCTTCTGGCTTTACCTGAGAAGAATGATAGAACCTTCTGGCTTTACCTGAGAAGAATGATAGAACCTTCTGGCTTTACCTGAGAAGAATGATAGAACCTTCTGGCTTTACCTGAGAAGAATGATAGAACCTTCTGGCTTTATCGGAGAAGAATGATAGAACCTTCTGGCTTTATCGGAGAAGAATGATAGAACCTTCTGGCTTTACCTGAGAAGAATGATAGAACCTTCTGGCTTTACCTGAGAAGAATGATAGAACCTTCTGGCTTTACCTGAGAAGAATGATAGAACCTTCTGGCTTTATCGGAGAAGAATGATAGAACCTTCTGGCTTTACCTGAGAAAGAATGATAGAACCTTCTGGCTTTACCTGAGAAGAATGATAGAACCTTCTGGCTTTACCTGAGAAGAATGATGGAACCTTCTGGCTTTATCGGAGAAGAATGATAGAACCTTCTGGCTTTATCGGAGAAGAATGATAGAACCTTCTGGCTTTATCGGAGAAGAATGATAGAACCTTCTGGCTTTATCGGAGAAGAATGATAGAACCTTCTGGCTTTAACCTTCTGGCTTTATCGGAGAAGAATGATAGAACCTTCTGGCTTTATCGGAGAAGAATGATAGAACCTTCTGGCTTTAGGCTTTACCTGAGAAGAATGATAGAACCTTCTGGCTTTATCGGAGAAGAATGATAGAACCTTCTGGCTTTATCGGAGAAGAATGATAGAACCTTCTGGCTTTATCGGAGAAGAATGATAGAACCTTCTGGCTTTATCGGAGAAGAATGATAGTACAGAGATGAGATTCTCAGGTAACCAAAAAGGAGGAAAAAAAGCAGGGGTCCGGGGCCCAGTGCAGGCTACATCAGCGAATGGATAACTTCCATCTTCAGCTTTGCTATCCGCAGAGCAATGATAAACAGAGCAGTCTTGGCTGCCCCCAAGCAGTAACCGGAAAATGTCCATTTGAGAATGAACCGACCAAAAGCAAAACATTAATCTAACTTCTCAACGCATTTATGCTTCAACACAAAACCTAACCCTCTCCCCCTTTATTTTCTTAATGGATTTACACTGATCTGAAAAATGACCCCTGGGGCCATCAAAAAGGAGGAAATCCTCCAATCGGAGGAAAAATCTCATCTCTGTAGTACCTTCTGGCTTTTATCAGAGAATGATAGCACCTTCTGGCTTTTATCAGGAGAATGATAGCACCTTCTGGCTTTTATCAGAGAATGATAGCACCTTCTGGCTTTTATCAGAGAATGATAGCACCTTCTGGCTTTTATCAGGAGAATGAGAATGAGAGTACCTTCTGGCTTCTGGCTTTTATCGGAGAATGATAGACCTTCTGGCTTTTATCGGAGAATGATAGTACCTTCTGGCTTTTATCAGAGAATGATAGCACCTTCTGGCTTTTATCAGAGAATGATAGCACCTTCTGGCTTTTATCGGAGAATGATAGTACCTTCTGGCTTTTATCGGAGAATGGTAGTACCTTCTGGTTTTTATCTGAGAAGAATTATAGCACCTTCTGGCTTTTATCGGAGAATAGTAGTACCTTCTGGTTTTTATCTGAGAAGAATTAAAGTACCTTCTATCGGGGAAGAATGATAGTACCCTCTGTTGTTGTTTTTTTAAATAGGAGAATGACAGTACCTTCTGGCTTTTATCGGAGAAGGATAGTACCTTCTTTATCGGGGAAGAATGATAGTACCTTCTGGCTTTTATCGGGGAAGAATGATAGTACCTTCTGGTTTTTATCGGAGAAGAATGATAGTACCTTCTGGCTTTTATCGGAGAAGAATGATAGTACCTTCTGGCTTTTATCGGAGAAGAATGGTAGTACCTTCTGGCTTTTATCAGAGAAGGATGATAGTACCTTCTGGCTTTTATCGGAGAAGAATGATAGTACCTTTCGGTATGTAACCCCCCCACCACCACCCCATGGGGATACCGGGGGGGGGGGGGTCTTCCGTACAAATAGTTCCCCCACTTTCTGGATGTTCTGTGCTTGTAACTTCCTCTAATCTGTCTCTCTATTTGACTCTGCCTTTTTCCTTGCTTTGTGTCATCTACTATCTTTCTGAATTTTTGGCCCATTCTCCTGCCTTTTTTCAAAAAAAGATCTTCCATATAGTTTTCTCCTTTGAGCTCCTCTGAAATCGGAATGTGTCGGTTGAATACAGCGAGGACACCAGTGAAAACTGGAAAACGGACACATACGTACCCATTGTGGCCTTATTGCCTGGGAACGCAGAAGAAGAAGAATGTATGCAACCTTCAATATCCCTTCATGTTTTCAGTGTATGCCCCAGAGTATTAGCAGCCCTCATCACACACCTGAAACCAGTGCCTGCATGCCCCCCAAAAAGCCACAGCTCCCACACTTACTTACCTCCCCTAAATCTTGCAGCAGCGAGTTTTTCTGCTTTTCCTCCTCAATCCAGATACGCCTGAACACAACCAAGGCGTACATACATAAGGTGAAGAACAGAAAAAAACAAGATGGCAAGCCGAATAAACGAAGATCCCATGTTTTCAAGAATTTCGATATGGACTTGAATTGTTTAATGCACCAGGCCATAACGTCCCTGTCAAGGTAGGTTAAAAAAAAAGACAGGGAGAGAGAAAAAAAAAAGAAAAAAAATATGAATGAGATTCCTTGTCATCAGCTAACTGATTAAAGAATTCTGATTGGTCTTTTCACATCACAGCGATGTGCGATTCACAAGACCACTGAGCCACATGACCTCTATAACTATAAGCCCTGTGCATGACACTGATGAATTCCCGACCCACTGAGGCACATGATCTTTTCAAGATTGTCTTCTTACCAGCATTTTGCAACTAAGCTGCCACATTTTTAATTACTACTATTTTAGTATACCCTTTCGCCACCAGACATATTTCGGCCAAAAAATACCAATAAACTTAATGGGGTAGAGAAAATAAAATATATGCAATATTGGGAATTCATCTGTGATATGCATAACATTAGGCCTATATACTTATCTCCCAAAATTAAGAAAATAAGATCTTGAAATAACAGGCCCTGATTTGATGCATTTTAGTGACATGGCTGGCTGTTAAACCATTGTGGTGCATAAATGCGACATTGGCAGTGAAAGCGTTAATAATAATAAATAATACTGGATACTTGTAAAGCGCTTTACTCCCTTGCAGTTGCAGGGAGCTCAAAGCTCTGTACAAAGGACTAAACACTAGAATACAAATGAGTAAGCATACATTAAATACAATCCAAGAAAAAATGAATAATGTACATGAAAATAAGCATGATTCAACACAAGCGTCAGAAACAATAATCAACAAATGAGTTATCATCACGTAAAGAAGGATCAATCAATACAAACATTAGAAACAATCATAATAATAATGTACAGGGATGTTGAAGGAGTGCTGGGACTCAGCCATGTGTTTGTGGACCTGCTATTAACATCATCATCATCATCAGTGTCATCATCACTCACATGAGCTGTACAGGGATGTTGAAGGAGTGCTGGGACTCAGCCATGTGTTTGTGGACCTGCTATTAACATCATCATCATCATCAGTGTCATCATCATCATCAGTGTCATCAACATCATCATCATCACTCACATGAGCTGTACAGGGATGTTGAAGGAGTGCTGGGACTCAGCCATGTGTTTGTGGACCTGCTATTAACATCATCATCATCATCAGTGTCATCATCATCATCAGTGTCATCAACATCATCATCATCACTCACATGAGCTGTACAGGGATGTTGAAGGAGTGCTGGGACTCAGCCATGTGTTTGTGGACCTGCTATTAACATCATCATCATCATCAGTGTCATCATCATCATCAGTGTCATCAACATCATCATCATCACTCACATGAGCTGCACAGGGATGTTGAAGGAGTGCTGGGACTCAGCCATGTGTTTGTGGACCTGCTATTAACATCATCATCATCATCAGTGTCATCATCATCATCAGTGTCATCATCATCATCATCATCACTCACATGAGCTGTACAGGGATGTTGAAGGAGTGCTGGGACTCAGCCATGTGTTTGTGGACCTGCTATTAACATCATCATCATCATCAGTGTCATCATCATCATCAGTGTCATCAACATCATCATCATCACTCACATGAGCTGCACAGGGATGTTGAAGGAGTGCTGGGACTCAGCCATGTGTTTGTGGACCTGCTATTAACATCGCCATCATCATCATCATCATCATCACTCACATGAGCTGTACAGGGATGTTGAAGGAGTGCTGGAACTCAGCCATGTGTTTGTGGACTTGCAGGCTGACAGTTTCCGTGTTGGTGGAATATGCTATCTAAATGAATCATCACCATCATCATCATCATCATCATCATCACTCACATGAGCTGTACAGGGATGTTGAAGGAGTGCTGGGACTCAGCCATGTGTTTGTGGACCTGCAGGCTGACAGTTTCCGTGTTGGTGGAATATGCTATCTAAATGAATCATCATCATCATCAACATCATCATCATCACTCACATGAGCTGTACAGGGATGTTGAAGGAGTGCTGGGACTCAGCCATGTGTTTGTGGACCTGCAGGCTGACAGTTTCCGTGTTGGTGGAATATGCTATCTAAATGAATCATCACCATCATCATCAACATCATCATCATCACTCACATGAGCTGTACAGGGATGTTGAAGGAGTGCTGGAACTCAGCCATGTGTTTGTGGACCTGCAGGCTGACAGTTTCCGTGTTGGTGGAATATGCTATCTAAATGAATCATCACCATCATCAACATAGTCATCAATCACTCACATGAGCTGTACAGGGATGTTGAAGGAGTGCTGGGACTCAGCCATGTGTTTGTGGACTTGCAGGCTGACAGTTTCCGTGTTGGTGGAATATGCTATCTAAATGAATCATCACCATCATCAACATCATCATCATCACTCACATGAGCTGTACAGGGATGTTGAAGGAGTGCTGGGACTCAGCCATGTGTTTGTGGACCTGCAGGCTGACAGTTTCCGTGTTGGTGGAATATGCTATCTAAATGAATCATCACCATCATCAACATCATCATCATCACTCACATGAGCTGTACAGGGATGTTGAAGGAGTGCTGGAACTCAGCCATGTGTTTGTGGACCTGCAGGCTGACAGTTTCCGTGTTGGTGGAATATGCTATCTAAATGAATCATCACCATCATCAACATCATCATCATCACTCACATGAGCTGTACAGGGATGTTGAAGGAGTGCTGGAACTCAGCCATGTGTTTGTGGACCTGCAGGCTGACAGTTTCCATGTTGGTGGAATATGCTATCTAAATGAATCATCACCATCATCAACATCATCATCATCATCACTCACATGAGCTGTACAGGGATGTTGAAGGAGTGCTGGGACTCAGCCATGTGTTTGTGGACTTGCAGGCTGACAGTTTCCATGTTGGTGGAATATGCTATCTAAATGAATCATCGCCATCATCAACATCATCATCATCACTCACATGAGCTGTACAGGGATGTTGAAGAAGTGCTGGAACTCAGCCATGTGTTTGTGGACCTGCAGGCTGACAGTTTCCATGTTGGTGGAATATGCTATCTAAATGAATCATCGCCATCATCAACATCATCATCATCACTCACATGAGCTGCACAGGGATGTTGAAGGAGTGCTGCCATGTATCCATGAACCTGCTATTAACATCATCATCATCATCAGTGTCATCACCATCATCAGTGTCATCATCATCATCATCATCATCATCATCATCATCATCATCATCATCATCATCATCATCATCATCATCATCATCATCATCATCATCAGTGTCATCATCATCATCACAATCACATGAGCTGCAAAAGGGATGTTGAAGGAGTGCTGGAACTCTGCCATGTATCCGTGAACCTGCTATTAACATCATCATCATCATCAGTGTAATCACCATCATCAGTGTCATCATCATCATCAGTATCATCATCATCATCACCATCATCATCATCATCATCATCAGTGTCATCATCATCATCACAATCACTCACAGAAGCTGCACAGGGATGTTGAAGGAGTGCTGGAACTCTGCCATGTATCCGTGAACCTGCTATTAACATCATCATCATCATCAGTGTCATCACCATCATCATCATCATCATCATCATCAGTCTCATCATCATCATCATCATCATCATCATCAGTGTCATCATCATCATCACAATCACTCACAGAAGATGCACAGGGATGTTGGAGTGCTGGAACTCTGCCATGTATTCGTGAACCTGCTATTATCATCATCATCATCAGTGTCATCATCATCATGATCATCATCATCCATCATCATCATCATCATCATCATCATCATCATCATCACCATCATCATCATCATCATCAGTGTCATCATCATCATCATCATCATCATCATCATCATCATCAGTGTCATCATCATCACAATTACTCACAGAAGCTGCACAGGGATGTTGAAGGAGTGCTGGAACTCTGCCATGTATTCGTGAACCTGCTATTATCATCATCATCAGTGTCATCATCATCATGATCATCATCACCATCATCATCATCATCATCATCATCATCATCATCATCATCACTCACACAGAAGCTGCACAGGGATGTTGAAGGAGTGCTGGAACTCTGCCATGTATTCGTGAACCTGCTATTAACATCATCATCATCATCAGTGTCATCATCATCATCATCATCATCATCATCATCATCACAATCACTCACAGAAGCTGCACAGGGATGTTGAAGGAGTGCTGGAACTCTGCCATGTATTCGTGAACCTGCTATTAACATCATCATCAGTGTCATCATCATCACAATCACTCACAGAAGCTGCACAGGGATGTTGAAGGAGTGCTGGAACTCTGCCATGTATCTGTGAACCTGCTATTAACATCATCATCAGTGTCATCATCATCATCATCATCATCATCATCATCACAATCACTCACAGAAGCTGCACAGGGATGTTGAAGGAGTGCTGGAACTCTGCCATGTATTCGTGCACCTGCAGGCTGACGGTCTCTGTGTTGGTGGCGAAGCGGAATGAACGCTTGATGATGTTATCAAAGTGCTCCCTCAGGGACTCCCTCACGTGGCTCGTGGACAGCGTCCTGGTCTTCCCCGTCTGCTCCAGGGGCAGGGGCCCTGCCTGCTGGACACATCAATATCAACAGTAATAGTTCCTCCAAAGTCGGAGTGTGGCTGCCCACGTGGTGGGGTAATTGATTTTCAGGAACAAAAAACTTTAGAAATTTGCACAACCATGATTTTCGAGAACATGGCAAGAACACGTGGCTTAGTATTTACTATTGGCGATGTGGGTCCTCTGGCTATGCCGAGCCACAAGAGCATGGATGCAACTGCACACGCACAAAAATAAATGAAAGGCCGAGGTCCAGGGGTAACATGCTAACTCTGTTAACTTTACTGGCTGACTAAGAATAACTGTGATTTCCCTCATTTGACACTTTCATTCTTACCCATTCAAATTAAAGTAAATTTCGTTGTTTTTCTTCATTTACATTATCAACAAACAGACAAAACAACAGACAGAGGACAAAAAAACATTTACTGAAGGTAACAGAACCCTTTGGCAACCTGAGGCATGAAACACGGCCCAAGCCTGCAGCACTCTGGACAAGCTGTGGGGGCCTGCTGCCATGCTGCATTGACTGCCAGTGTCATCAACCAAATATGAAATAGTCAGGCTAACAGAGAGAATAGAGTGAAATGAATAAGGGAAAGGAACTTCTATAATTAACTCCCTTTTACCAAAGTTATTTATGGCACCTATTCGCCTAGCAAAGTGAAAGTAGCTGCCACAACAATACAGACCCAAGTTCATCCTCTTGAATACTTGGGTCTGTATTGTTGTGGCAGCTACTTTCACTTTGCTAGGCGAATAGGTGCCATAAATAACTTTGGTAAAAGGGAGTTAATTATGAGAGAAGTTCCTTCCTTTTATTCATTGTCATCAACCATACCGGCCTGAACATCTAGCACGAACAAAGAAGAGAAAGTCACAGAGCAGTGACTTACAGTTGGTGACGACGCCTGCTTCAGGGAACAAAGAAGAGAAAGTCACAGAGCAGTGACTTACAATTGGTGACGACACCTGCTTCAGGGAACAAAGGAGAGAAAGTCACTGAGCAGTGACGTACAGTTGGTGACAACGCCTGCTTCAGGGAACAAAGAAGAGAAAGTCACAGAGCAGTGACTTACAGTTGGTGACGACGCCTGCTTCAGCTCCGTGAGTGACATCTTGTTGTCGTTGATCCAGGCCATCATAGTTATCTTCCCCTTGCTGCGGATGTCATGGCTCCTGCAATCAAGATTCAAGTCAAAGTCAAAGTCAAAACTTTATTATCTCAACAAGAGAACTTGACACATTGTGGTTTCATGATACAACAATTCGACAGAACACAAAAAGATCCATGGATTTGAACAAAACATACCGGGGGGGGTCTTTCATAAAAATAGTTCCACCTTCTTGTCTGCCACTCTCTTTGACTCTGCCTTTTCCCATTGCTTACTGTCATCTGCTATCTTTCTGACTTGTTGGCCCATTCTCCTGCCTTTTTAAAAACAAATCTTCCCAATAACTTTTCTCCTTTGAGCTCCTCCCAAATCAAAATGTGTCGGCTGTATGCAGCATGGAGACCATTATGGCCTTTTGGCTTTGGAACGCAGAAGAAGAAGAACAACAACAACAACAAAACATAAGGAACATAATGATTAACAACAGCTATTTGCCAAAAAACAAAGTCAAGGTACATGACTGAAGTGTCTTTGTCCATTGCCACACAACAAACAAGGTATTAAAGACTGTCAGATAAACGCTGACAAAATAGCCCGCCGATGTTGGCTACAGTCGTGAAAGGCCAACCAATACCCAGAATGCAGCACTAGCAGCCAGTGCACTCACCTCTTCGTTTGAAAGTCATCAACAGTCGCAAAAGACTGAGCTGACTTTCCAATACCATTAGTACTCCAGAAAATCAATGATTGCACAACTGCTCTTTCTGCCAGCTTAAAGTTAAGGTCTACCATATTTTATGGACTATAAGGCGATACCTCCCCCTGACTGAGACCCCTGCGCCCTATAATGTGACTGATAATATACTGTGTTTTATGGACTATAAGGCGATACTTTCCCCCCTGACTGAGACCCCTGCGCCCTATAATGTGACTGATAATATACTGTGTTTTACGGACTATAAGGCGATACTTTCCCCCTGACTGAGACCCCTGCGCCTTATAACATGACTGATAATATACTGTGTTTTACGGACTGTAAGGCGATACTTTCCCCCTGACTGAGACCCCTGCGCCTTATAACATGACTGATAATATACTGTGTTTTACGGACTATAAGGCGATACTTTCCCCCTGACTGAGACCCCTGCGCCTTATAACATGACTGATAAAATACTGTGTTTTACGGACTATAAGGCGATACCTTTCCCCCTGACTGAGACCCCTGCGCCCTATAACATGACTGATAAAATACTGTGTTTTACGGACTATAAGGCGATACTTTCCCCCTGACTGAGACCCCTGCGCCCTATAATGTGACTGATAATATACTGTGTTTTACGGACTATAAGGCGATACTTTTCCCCCTGACTGAGACCCCTGCGCCTTATAACATGACTGATAAAATACTGTGTTTTACGGACTATAAGGCTGACTGAGACCCCTGCGCCCTATAATGTGACTGATAATATAATGTGTTTTATGGACTATAAGGCGATACCTTTCCCCCTGACTGAGACCCCTGCGCCCTATAACATGACTGATAATATACTGTGTTTTACGGACTATCAGGCGATACTTTCCCCCCAGACTGAGACCCCTGCGCCCTATAACATGACTGATAAAATACTGTGTTTTATGGACTATAAGGCGATACCTTTCCCCTGACTGAGACCCCTGCGCCCTATAACATGACTGATAATATACTGTGTTTTATGGACTATAAGGCGATACCTTTCCCCTGACTGAGACCCCTGCGCCTTATAATGTGACTGATAATATACTGTGTTTTACGGACTATAAGGGGATACTTTTCCCCCTGACTGAGACCCCTGCGCCCTATAACATGACTTATAAAATACTGTGTTTTATGGACTATAAGGCGATACTTTTCCCCTGACTGAGACCCCTGCGCCCTATAACATGACTGATAATATACTGTGTTTTACGGACTATCAGGCGATACTTTCCCCCCTGACTGAGACCCCTGCGCCCTATAACATGACTGATAAAATACTGTGTTTTATGGACTATAAGGCGATACCTTTCCCCTGACTGAGGTCCCTGCGCCTTATAGCATGACTGATAATATAATGTGTTTTACGGACTATAAGGCGATACTTTTCCTCTGACTGAGACCCCTGCGCCCTATAACATGACTGATAATATACTGTGTTTTACGGACTATAAGGCGATACCTTTCCCCCTGCGCCTTATAACATGACTGATAATATAATGTGTTTTACGGACTATAAGGCGATACCTTTCCCCCTGACTGAGACCCCTGCGCCCTATAACATGACTGATAAAATACTGTGTTTTACGGACTATAAGGCGATACTTTTCCCCCTGACTGAGACCCCTGCGCCCTATAACATGACTGATAATATACTGTGTTTTACGGACTATAAGGCGATACTTTTCCCCCTGACTGAGACCCCTGCGCCCTATAACATGACTGATAATATAATGTGTTTTACGGACTATAAGGCGATACTTTTTCCCCTGACTGAGACCCCTGCGCCTTATAATGTGACTGATAATACACTGTGTTTTACGGACTATAAGGCGATACCTTTCCCCTGACTGAGACCCCTGCGCCCTATAACATGACTGATAAAATACTGTGTTTTACGGACTATAAGGCGATACTTTCCCCCCCTGACTGAGACCCCTGCGCCCTATAACATGACTGATAATATAATGTGTTTTACGGACTATAAGGCGATACCTTTCCCCTGACTGAGACCCCTGCGCCCTATAACATGACTGATAATATACTGTGTTTTACGGACTATAAGGCGATACCTTTCCCCTGACTGAGACCCCTGCGCCTTATAACATGACTGATAATATACCGTATTTTTCGGACTATCAGGCGATACTTTTCCCCCAGACTGAGACCCCTGCGCCTTATAGCATGACTGATAATATACTGTGTTTTACGGACTATCAGGCGATACTTTCCCCCTGACTGAGGTCCCTGCGCCTTATAGCATGACTGATAATATACTGTGTTTTACGGACTATCAGGCGATACTTTTCCCCTGACTGAGACCCCTGCGCCTTATAACATGACTGATAATATACTGTGTTTTACGGACTATCAGGCGATACTTTCCCCCTGACTGAGACCCCTGCGCCTCATAATGTGACTGATAATATACTGTGTTTTATGGACTATAAGGCGGTACTTTCCCCCTGACTGCGACCCCTGCGCCCTATAATGTGACTGATAATATAGTAAGAAAAGATAGTAACAAAATCTGACTTTGGTGTGAAATTTGGAGGGTGGGCCTTAAAATAAGGTGCGCCTTATAGTCCGAAAAATACAGAACTCAAGCAAAGCTAAAAATCACCTATTTTTCTAGAAACTCTTACCAATATTTTCTCCAGCCGAAGACTATGCTGGGCCAAACTATTTCTTAATTTGGCGCATAACGACAGCATGACGCACATGCGCTCATATGACAGGATACTGTCTGAGCAATCGACGAAGAAGAAAAAAGAAGTTTCAGTTATTGAAAGCTTCGTTTTTCTTTTGGCAGCCCAAAACGTATTTCTATTTCAATGAAAATATTTCATAATTTCAGCAGACCTGTTTACCCCCTACACAAGTCTTGAGTAGTCTGGATAGCTGAAATGAGTAGCTTGGGTGCCAAATGTGTATTTTTATTCATTAACCTTTAGCACACTGCATTTTTGCTGACGTTCCGTACTCTGCCACTGCATTCTTTTTGAGGCGGTGAAAAACGCTTACACCCACTTGATTAAAAATGCTCTAATTTTCTCTGTGTGTTGTGTGCAGACTTGATTATTGGAATACTAATAAAGAGATGACTGAGGAAAGTTTTGATATGATGTATTTTGTTGTCCGTGTATGTTTTGTTGTTCCCAACAACAAAAAATCGAAATCAACAAAGCGAAAGTGTTGACTTACTGTTTCGGCACAGTCGGAATGAGTGCCGTCTGCTTCAAAGTTCACTCACTGACTAATTAACTCACGTCTAAGATCCCTTTAACGAAATAACTCACGGAAATATCATTAAGAATATTATGAAAGGCAAAATTTTCTTTGAATTCAACCTAGTAGTCAAAATAGGTACCGAATCACAATCGCGGCTCGAATCGATATCGGATCGTCTTCATCGAGTCACACTGACATCGGCTACCCCCCCCTTCTACTGCATTACGATCTTCTATCACCCTTTCACTGTCGATATCCGACCTAACAAAGCCTAAGAATTCATGATTTAAACAAACATCGACGCTAATTTCCAGTAGGAAGCTTCGCCAACACGAAAGTCCGCCATATTTGATAGTGAACTTTATTTTCTAACCTATTGAAACTTTTGAAAAATTCAATACAACAACTAAAAAGCAAATGGCGGCTTGCCGGAAGAGAAGCAAGGAGCAGAGCCTCGTTCTGAAGCTAAAGTGAGGTAGTTTCTATTATTAGTAACAGAAATAAGGTCCGCAAAGCATTGGTTTGGGGGTGCCCCTCTCTGGGCGACACAGTGCGCCTGCAGTTACAGGGGAGAGAATCTGCTCGGCGACACAGTGCGCCTGCAGTGTGCTAAAGGTTAAACCATCAAACAATGTTCACTAAAAATGAGTAGCAATCAAGAATTAAAGAGCATTATTGTCAATTTTGAAGAGTAGTAGACATCCAAATTGAGTAGAATACTACTGGAAAAGATAAGAGTAAACAGATCCGTTTCAGTGTTGCAAACCCACTCACTGTAAGGTGAGGGTGAGAGTCATGTCCGATGCCATCAACACATCCTGCAGAGTGAAAATGGCTTGTCCAAGTTGAGCCATCTGTGCAACACACAAAGTGACAAATGCATACACAGAAATACATACATATTATACGTGTAGACATGCATATCATTTTATGCACACATGTATGCACACACAACCACACATGCGCACACACACACACACGCACGCACGCACACACACATACACACACACACACACGCACAGACACACACACACACACACACACACACACACACACACACACACACACACACGCACAGACAGACAGACAGACAGACAGACAGACAGACACACACACACACACACACACACACACACACACACACACACACACACACACACACACACACACGCACACACACGCACAGACACACGCTTTGCTCTCTGGATTTCCCTGTGCTTCCTTGGTGGAGGAGGTTCACAATGTGTAAATGTACCTCCTTTGGTAATGATGATCACGGGAATACATGGTTCTTGGAATGTTAAGTTTAATCACTGACAAATCGGTAATAGGGCATTTGCCTCGGCGGTCGCACTGTAGACTACATAGTGTCTGACTACACTTTTGCCCGCTTGTTTTGCACATATCTGCGTGGCCTCTCTTATTCAAAGCCATTTAACTGAAATCCAAGGACACTCATCCGCAGCAAATGGTATATTGTTTACCTTGTTGGACATTTGCGCTGGGTGAATGCACCTGTGTAAAAATGTGTCTCACTGCAAATCTTAAGTAATGTTGATCAAGAACATACATAGGTCTAAGGGTTGAGGTCTTGGGCCAACAGCCAATACTTTCAAACACACACACACACACAAAAAGTAAGCTTTGTCAATTATATTTCCTAAAATGTGCATAAACTTTGGTTACTCACAGTGCCAGTCATGCGTTCCTTGACGTTATACACAGTAAGGCGCACTCTGGTACTGGTGTCTACCCCGTTCATGTCCCCGAACCCTATGGTCTTCAGGAACAGCGGATTGCAGTTCTTCTGTTGACATAATTCAAGGCTCACACTGATAAAAACGAACCCTATGGTCTTCAGGAACAGCGGATTGCAGTTCTTCTGTTGACATAATTCAGGGCTCACACTGATAAAAAAGAACCGTATGGTCTTCAGGAACAGCAGATTGCAGTTCTTCTGTTGACATAATGCAGGGCTCACACTGATAAAAAAGAACCCTATGGTCTTCAGGAACAGTGGATTGCAGTTCTTCTGTTGACATAATTCAAGGATCACACTGATAAAAAAGA